>LVTN01000011.1:212701-289590 GCA_001649415.1 Musa itinerans | reverse complement strand
TATATATATATATATATAACTAGTCTTATGGATAGATTAAGAGTTAATGATACAAAATCGATAATAATTAACCTTATTGTTTGACTTCACTTTAATATTCATCAAAGAAACTATTCTTCAGAAAAAAAAAAAAAGACTAGATAATCATGCATCATTCTTGAACAGTCTATGACAGCTCAATTTTCATATAGATTAGTGATTGAAATAAAACTTTATGTTGTAGAATGACTTCCTATTCCTTGTTAATGATATATTGTTCGAGTGCTCCACCAAACGTCAATGTCCTCATTTCTCTTTCACAATCTTATTGTCTCATTAAACCATCATGCTACCATCGCACATCCGATGCCACTGGTCATGCTGTTTACACCTCAACATGAGTCCACAGCCACATCCATCTTCTACAATGAATGAAGACCCCAATGCCAAACGTCAATCAATCAATATATTTATGTATAAGGATATTCATATGGTTTCAGAGAATCCAACATTAGAAGAACTCCTTTTTTTTTTTTTCCCCTAGTAATTAAATTATACTAAGTGTTTTGATAGTACTGAGTCGCACCAGTCTACTCTTCTTAAGCTTGAAAGTGATGTCAATTTTGATCTTTATTGGTATCACAATGTGAGCTATTTATTTAACTAATAAATGGAGCTCTCTTCATTGCTTTGTTGGGAATCAAAGTGTTGGAGTTCATACTTTAAACATCATTGTTTAATTATTAAACATCCTTGTTCTGATGCAATGCACCGACAACTTCTCTCTTGGAAGACAAAGACATGATCCTGCCTTACCCACATTCACAAGAATGATAAAGAATTAACAAAGAATAGGACTGCATATGAGTTTGTTATTTTTTAATTTGATTTAATTTAATGAGAGAATACGATTGAAAAATATATCAACTAGCTTAGTTGGTATAGATCTTCATTATTGATACAATAAGGTCCAATGAAAGTCTTATTTCACTAATTATATTTGTGTGCTCATACTCATGTTTTATAAAGGTAAAAGTTAGCTTAGCTTGGTATGATCTTATAATAAAATAATTTTGTCTTCACTAGACATTTCTCTAATCAAGGCTCCATTGTTTTCTTGTCCTTTGATAATAAAATGATTTCCAAATAGGTCAGAGTGTCTATCCAAAGAGAATCCAATATTTATTGATCATAAATTTAAAAAATCCAACGGTGGTAAACATTTGAATCGAATAAATGGATCTTCATGAATATCCATACTTTGGAATGATCAGCATCAAAGACTAAATTTATGAGCCATAGTATTTTATTTAACTACCATAATCATGTATATAATCAATTGCTCAAATTCCATATAAATTGTGTAGTCTTCTCTACCCCAAGTTTGATCTCTATATTACCTTTTTAGAGAGAGATAGAGAGTAGCGTTATTCCTCGTTAAATATTGAAATGTTTGTTTTATTTTATAATCTGATTATTTTTTATTTTTTCTTTTCACTAGGGAGCAATTGAAACCTTGTTTCCTGTCTTTGCATGCCTCAATGATGTATGAACACCTAAGGAAGTGCCTATTTCATGCTTATCAATCAGAAAAAAAGAAAGAAAAGAAAAGATTGCTTTGGCCCATGTTTTCTATCATCCAATTTTTTTAATATAAATTTTTCTATGAAAATAAATGAAGCACACTTTAGTGGCTATTATCGTAATTGGAAAAATACATATATAAATATAAATGTTTTGTCTGAATTCATAACCAAAGAGGAAATTATTATTAGCTTCACGATTAAAATATTAATGTCATTATTTTCATTATGTATCCATTGTCATTATTAGTTCAAAATCTTATCAAACAATTATTGCTCGAAGCATAATTATAAATCGAGAAACATATATAATATGATAATTATTATCCTAATGTTATTTTAGGTTTGATGGCGATAATAATGATGATATATTTATAATCTATCAATAATGAGTACTCGTTAGCCACCCCCACATCAACAATATACAAACTATTACATTACGGTGAAAGGTCTCAATCATGTTCTTCCCAAATAAATAATTTGTACTAAATCATTTGCATCAAATTTCATAAGAGCTCCGATCCTTATTTTTGACATGGACAAAAGAACACATCAGTTGTTAGGTAGAAGCAACTTAAATTGTTTTACTTGCAGCCTTTCTATATCTAATCCACTATTAATATAAATATAGAATTTTTTTAGATCGAGGACAATATATATAATCAAGAGTCTCAAATAATTGGGATATTATCATTTTTATCCCAACCCTTTGACTAGTGAAGAAAGATGCCATAGTATAATATATAGGTAGAGAGATGCAAATCCCTAAATTAATTAGTGTTGGAATTCTTCGAATGAAATCGAAGTTGTATGCAAATCCCTAAATTACAATGTCTGAATATGAACGAGATTGCGGTAGAGATGGCAAAGGAGGCTGATGATGATTGAATCGGAACAGGGTTGGAGATTGTGAACAAGAATGTCGCCCACATTGCCATCCGCGGGTCACATTGTCTTGTGACCCATCCAAATCATGGTACAATTGTGAATCACGACACATGGCCAGCACCGCGTGATGCATGCACGCATCTTGGCGTACATAACTGGTGCGGCAGCATTATTAGGACCCACGTGAGACCACCCCCACGATGGTGGCGAACCCGGTCCGCCCAATAGTTTCCTCCCGGTCGTAGTTATCGACACACACGCCCGTCCAACCTGTGTTGTCGTTCGTTGGACGATATCTGGGCCCACTGCTTCGACCCGTTATCAGGCGGGTAGATGGAGACATTAAAGGTGGCAGCGGGGAAAAAGTTGGGACCATTTTTTCCCATCAAAAGCCGCGACGGCCCACACCCCCCCACCTTTCCCCGCCCCCCCCTCCCCGCGGTCCGTGTCATCGAGTCAATCGGGGCCGTCCACATCGGTCGCAGTTTCACGGCGGCGTCAAGCGATGACCTGTCTACGTTGGCTGGTGATGCGGGGCCCGCGGATCCGACGGCCTCGGTCTTCGCACCACTGGAGCGGTTCATCCTGTCGATGACACCAAACAGCTTCTCTCACTTGTCTTCGTAGATATCGCCTGAGCCAATCACGCAAAGGTGAGCAGTGAAGAAGTGCCTGTTCTCTGTTCGATAGTGTGTAGCAGATCTTAACCCAGGTAATGACCCTACACGGAAGCACAACAGCTTAGTCTCAGATCTAAATTGTACGTGGCGAACCGTGAAATGTCTATGTTACCCCTATATATTGGCATAATTAGCCCCAAAGAAACGCGCCCGTCTGTGAAGCCCCCACATGTCTGCCTATTTACGGGTTACCGGCCGCTACCTTTAGGGCTGTGATTGTACCGGCAACGGGGCCCACCTGTGGATGCATCGCTTCCCTCAATCAGAGACAGGTAAGGTGATCGTGCAAACGCGACGAGGAGAGGAGTTTTGGAGCTCTCTGGATTTCAACCGTTAACGGAACCGCATAACACGTAACGTATCGGCTGGACGTGTATCGTATCGGTGCAGGTGCCGCGTCTCGGCGCTTTTAATTCCGTAAAGTGCCACAAAAGGCGGGGTCGTATGAAAGGACGGAAACAGCCTCCACATCTGGGGGAATGAGGGTATTTTGGAGATTCAAGAGAAACAATGATGGTTATTTTTTATGCGTAGGCCAGCTTTACCCTTTTACCGTATCTATGATTACTTTTGACGGCTCGGATTCCAAGACACAGTTACTTCAGCGCAAGGCCTCTTGTTATTGCATAGATGAAGAACAAGAACAAAATATTACATGAATTTAATGGGAGGGAAACTGCATGATGGCAGAAGCCTGGACATGAACATTTTATAGCGAAGAGAGCGAGAGAGAGAGAGGACAACAAAAGATAGAGATAATTTTGGAGGGAGAAAGAGAGAGGTGGTGGTGGGGGGGCTCACTTCGATCACTTCTTTTTTATGTTGCACGCATCCATGGCAGAAGAGGGAAAGAAAGCAACCTAGAAGAAGAGGAGGAAAGAGAGAGAGAGAGAGAGACAGAAAAGAGTTTTGAGAGGAGTACAGGTTTCTAGTGCTGCTTCCCCGGCTTCTTCCTCTCTCACACAACCCAGCCGGACACACACAGCGCATTACCAGAGAAGAGAGAAGATAGAGAGAGATTAAAGGAGGTAGAGGAGGTGAAAGAAGAAGAATGAGTAAAGCTTAGCTTGCAGTTGTAGGTAGTCGCATTTGTAGACGTATACTGAGGAGGCAGAACAAAGTAGAGATCTCTCCTTTGTCCAGCTTCTACTGTTTCGGTGCTCAAAATCTTTGTTTTTTATGCCCTTCCTCTCTCTCTTGAAGCGAAGTAAGTAGAGACTTTGATCTGGCTTCTTGCATTAGATGAGGGGTTTGCCCTTTCATGACCAGGGGAAGAGGGGTTTAGAGGCAGTGAATACCATATTAGAAGGGAACCAAGCTCTCTTCTGGGTGAATAAGAGGCCAAAGTTGATAATCCAAGAGGCTGTGGAGCCAAGATCGGTACTTGATCACAGAAGCCCGAGTTCTCCCACCTCCACAGCCACACTGTCTTCTTCTCTAGGAAGCGGCAGCTCCTGCGACACCGCCGGAGTGGCGGCGGTCTCCGGCAACACCGCCAACAAATGCTCCCTCTCCGACTCCGGCAGAGGTGCGGTCGGGAAGGAGGAGTGGGCGGCTGAGCTGCCGCCGGTACCAGCCGGTCTGGACATGGGCTTCGTTGCAGGAGGTGAAAGGTGCGGACTTGGGGTCGAGGACTGGGAGGTGATGCTCTCGGAGACTTCGGCGGCCTCCCATGGCCGGGAGCAGACCTTTCTCCGGTGGATCATGGGCGACGTCGAAGACCCCTCTGCGGCCGGGCTTAAGCAGCAACAGCTGCAACTGCTCCTCTCCCAGGGGCCAGTGGATTTCCCTGGAAACAATGGCAACTTGGGGTTTGGGATTCTCGACCCGGGTATTGGGTTTGAACCCATTGGAAGGATCGTGGATGATCCCTCCGTCTCGGCGTCCACCGGTAGTTCTTCCCCTTTAGCTTCTAATGTTACTACTGGTGGCGGCTTTTCGCTCGGCAGCAGTGACAGTTGGGTGTCTCAGCCCTTGGCGAGCACCGGCGTCAAAGGGGCCATCTCCGGCGACCAAGCCGGTAGTCAGCTCTTCTCTCCTCAGCCGCCGGCAGGCAGCACCTACTCGCCGATTCTCTCTCTACCGCCAGGTATGTGCTTCCCGGACGCCATCGAGGACAAGCCGCAGTTCTTTGGTCCAGAGCTTCTTCTGAACCAGCCATTAGCCAACCCGAGCCCTCCTTTCTTGCTCAGTGTGGGGCAGCTGGAGCACCAGCAGCTGTCGCACCTCCTCGCCACCCAACCGAAGCGCCATCGTCCGGTGGTCGACCATGTTCCGCCAAAACTTCCCTTTCTGGAATCTGGCGGGTGCTGGGACCTCTTCCTCCGGCAACAGCAATCATACCCGCAGCAGCAGCAGCAGAGCCCGAGCTTTCTTCAGCAAAGGTCGGTGAGTCCGAAGGTGGCGGCTCTTGGGGATGATGCGGCGGCAGCTATGGCCACACCGCCGCCGCAGCAGCAGCAGCTACAAAAGTCGGTTGTTGACCTGCTTTTCGAGGCTGCAAAGATGGTCGAGGCTTGCAATTTCGTTGGCGCGCACGGGATATTGGCGCGGCTCAATCACCAGCTCCCTTCGCCCCTGGGGAAGCCCCTTATTCGCTCTGCTTTTTACTTCAAGGAGGCACTGCAGCTGATCCTCTCGAACAAGTCGAACCCTGTCCTCCCTTCCACTCTGACAGCCCAACATCAGCAGAGCCAGATCTCGACTGCTTCCCTGGCGACGAAATGGGACGTCGTGCACAAGCTCAGTGCTTACAAGGTCTTCTCTGAGGTCTCCCCCATCATCCAATTCTCCAATTTTACCTGCACTCAAGCCCTCCTAGAGGAGCTCGGTGGCTCTGACCGCATTCACATCATCGACTTCGACATTGGTTTTGGTGGCCAATGGTCCTCCTTCATGCAGGAGCTGGCCCAGAGGCGCTGCTCAGCGGCAGGTCCAGTGCGGTTGCTCAAAATTACAGCTTTTGTGCCTTATCGCTCCCAGAACAACCTTGATCTATGCCTCGTCCGGGATAACCTCTCCCATTTTGCAAGCAACGTCAACATCCCCCTTGAGTTTAGCGTCCATAGCCTTGATTCGTTTGACCCCTTGAAGCTCCTTGGTGCCGGAGGTGAAGCCATCGCTGTAAACCTCCCTGTAGGTTCTGCGAACCTTTCATTCACAACTCTCCTCCGTGTTGTAAGGCAGCTGTCCCCGAGGATCGTGGTCTCAGTTGATCAAGGTTGCAATCGGAGTGACCTACCATTCTTGCAGCACTTCATCCATGCTTTTCAGTCCTCCATGGCACTTATGGAGTCCATTGATGCGTGTGGGATCAACCAAGATACGGCTAGCAAGATTGAGAGATTTCTGTTACAACCAAGAATTGAGAGTTCTGTTCTTGGGCGGCACCGTGCAGCTGACAAGATGATTCCCTGGCGAATGCACTATACAACAACAGGATTTGTCCCCATGCAGTTCAGCGATTTTACAGAGACGCAGGCAGAATGCCTTCTCAAGAGGGTGCAGGTCAGAGGATTTCATGTGGAGAAGTGCCAGGCGTCGCTTTGTCTTTACTGGCAGCACAAGGAGCTTGTCTCTGTGTCAGCTTGGAGGTGCTGAAGAACTACCCTCTTACAGGCATGTCATCCTTGTACCTCCTTCTTGCAAAGTTCTATCAGAGGTTGGCACATAGGTACTCACACTTTGTTTGGTCTAGATGTTGTCAGAATGTAATTTTCTATAGTAACTACCACTTTTGGTGTCCTAATGTTGCCTCTCTACTGATCTCACCACTTGATTCATTTGGTTCTAGAGGAATTTGCCCCGTGGTAAATTGGCACTGTGGAGATCAGTTGGAGTTCTTATGTATCTGTTTCTATTCATGTATGTCCATGCTGATAATTATGCCTAATCATTTGCCAAGTTATTGTTATTTAGTTAAGATATTACATGTGATGAGATACATGCATTTATGAACTTTACATGTTTGAGGATACAGGCATCATGAACTTTTGGTAGATATAAGATATCATGAAAACTCTCAAATTGATTGCTGATAGTACTTGAGCATCATCTTAAGCAAAAATGAGAACCACACTGCTGAATCTGAAAGAATCAGCCCATAGTTATTGCCGATATACCCAAGTTTCATAATGATCATCTTCTTAGACGATGCACAGATACAGGTAGAGTTAGGGCAAAACATAGGATCTGAATCAGTTCTTAGGATGTAATCAAATAAAAAATTTAGAAGAATAGAGAGAAAAATTGATGCATTCCTTGACAGATGAAGATGATGAAGATTTTCACTGTATCAGAGAGAAAATGCAAAGTACATGTGCTTTTCTTTCAAATCCTCTTACACATTTTCTTTGGGAAAAATCTCTCTCCTTTTTCTCTCCAAATATTTCTTGGAAAAAAAGCTCTTACAAAATTGTTCTCTCAAAAAACCTAATCACAACATATGTATTTATATGGTCATCCAGAAAAAGGAAACAAAAATTCAAGCCACATCATAACAGGAAGATGTTCATTTGAGACATCAAAATATAGCAGTGTGAATGTCATCTGTCTAGATCCCATGGAGAGAGTGGTGCCTGTTATAACTAGTGGTTGACAATAGAGAGTATCAATTTTTTTTTTGTAATTGTTTGTGTAAAACTGTGATAAAATTAGAGATTATTATTCTGCAGGTGAAGTCTAAAATGTCTAGGTTATCATGCTATATCTTTTTATTAACTCATGTTCGATTATGCGTAAGTTCATTTCTGCTTCTTTAAATTTTTGTTTCTTGGTCCTTTTACTTTATAATCTTGATTGCAATATAGGGTCCTTCGGTGCAAATTTTCTTATTCGGACGGATCACTCATGGAATCACATTGGTGAGCAATTAGCTAAAATTAATGACCCATCCTGATCAGTTTGCATGAGGCAGCTGGTCCTTTTTTAGCTATAGTTCCAACTAAAATGATGCAATCTGAAAAGTAAATTATATTATCGTTTGTAGTTCGGTTGTGTCCCCTTGAGTTGTTTCAGTGCCATAAAGCCATGACTGGTGGAGTGAAATAATTTATCAATGCATTCTCTGAACCTTAATGGTATTACTTGAAAGAATTGTTCTTTCTGAGGTCCTTGTGTTCTAATTTAGTCTCTCACTACTAGTTTATTTCATTGAACTATAAATTACTAGCTGATGTATTCTTACGAATAAACACCAAGTAGAAACACTAAATATCTGCTAACTATAAAAACCAAGTCAAAATTACCCTGAAGTTCAGATTGTTTTAGAATATATGTCATGCATATGTGTATCGTTCCTGTCCTGTAAATGTTATTTGACTCTCACTCCAGTTGATTGTCTTCAGGTCGTAGTCACCTGAAACATGAAACTTTTTTTCTGCCAGAATTTATTTGTCTCAAATTGAGTTGATTTGTAAATCTAAATGATGTCGAAAACACTCCTACAAAAGTAGTTTTGTGGTGCAAAATTATCATAAATCAGGATGAAGAAGTCTGATCATGGTTGTCAAAGTTTGATGGAACCTGGTAACTTACGCATCACATATTACAAGCAAAGTAATATCTTCCTAATTGACTGGAATCGTCAAAGTCTATGTGGTCCTATGTTTTACCCAGTTTATGTTACTGACTAAGATATATACCTGGATTGATGGCTTCATAAGTGTGATCTTTTTTCCTGGTGAAAGTTCAGGCATATGTTTAGATGTTTCAACAAGTGACTAGCATATTGACTTGCATGTTTGTCAAAAATGCAATCTTGTTTAGAAGTCTCAATCGAGAAGCTCTATTATAGTTCCTATTTGTCATTCTTGCATATGTGGTCATGTTTGCTTTTGTTTGTACAGTTTGATATTTGTATATTCTCATTGTTGGCATGCTGTCTTCTTGTGCACTGAATTTTGGTGGATCTAAACAGGAAGTGACATCCATGCTCGAACGGCTGCACATGGTGTACGCGGTCCAGTAGATGACAGAGGCTGCTGGGTGGTGACCTGCCACTCACTGATGTGGGTCCAAAGCCCATGTTTCCATGCATGAATGGCAGGTACAATCTTGCTCTTGATGTAATGATTCATTGCATGCAGGGCTAACACCAGACAAAATCGTCTAATCACGGTTCATCAGATTAAATTAATGCTTTCCTTGTTGATCCATCACATGGTCACTGTATCCTTCCACATGATACTCAAAGGTATAGCTGCTTTTTTTTATGAACTCCTGTCCTTCAGCTATGCCCTTCATCACTTTGTTTATTTCCTCGGTTCCTCCATTAGTTGAAAAGCAGGTTTACTTTCGGTTTATGTGGACTGGAGTTTGTCTTCCCTTCTGTGATATAAACTATGCATGTTGTAACATAGATTCATCCTTTTTGGAGTAGGCTAAGCTCCTTTACAGCCACCAAGGACGATCACAAGTGATGGCCTCTATTAATCTGGTTTACTTGCAAGAATTGTGTTTGTTGTCATCCTTCGTTTGATGTTTCAGTGGACACTGCCACTTTTTTGTTTCTCTCTCAACATCCATTGCAAGTCTAAGCTTTTCACAGTGGTGGACAATTCGGTCAGAGCAAGGTATACAGCCAGGGAGTTCCATTGGCACAACAGTGTTGACAACTTGTTACATTGTTACATACTATCAACTGATCCACTGATTGAGGCCAGGTTGTGTTTCTGGATGGTGACAGTGCCATTGCTGCTGCACCAAACTGATCAGTCTTTTTCAGGAAAGACGAGGGCAGAGGACCACTCTGTCATGCACAGCATATCTACACATTCTGGTGCAAAAAGAGATGTGGTCGAGGGATTAAACCTTCCCGAGGACTCTTTTGAATGCATTGTGGGTGAGGAGAGGAGGGATTCTGGTGGTCCTTTCTGCAGTAGCAGAGCTAAAATACTGGGGTAGGATTTGGATCAGTCCGTCTATGGATTAAGGTTTGGGACAGAAAATAAAGTGCAAGAAGAAATGCCCCCTCGGGTCGCAACTCACCGTGGGTTGATGCTCATCAAAGGTTGGGTAACCCAACGCAAGGGCACATCACCAATCAACCACTTGTAAGGATCAATAAGAGGGTGATTGGTTTAGGTTGCACCACATCTTCCATCCTTTCTCCTCCAATCACACCACTTTCTATACTTGAGAGCCTGCGTACAACCAACGCTTATCCTTCTTTCCCCCACCTTTACATGCACTAACGCCCCCAAAAAAGGGTTGCACTCGTGATATATACGGAGTCTTCTCCTTGGATATATTGAGTCTTCGTCCACAAGTAGATAATGCTAGGAGTTGAAGTTGCGGGTGAGAAATTGACCCCACAAGTGTGGAAAAGATTGACTGGACTTTGGTGGCTTCCAAAGCTTTATTCTTTTTCTTCCCCAAGCTTCTGGTTAAGAGAAAATAGGGTCAACTCTAACCATCACTGCCTGTGTCTCTTTCATGCGCTTCCCACTGGTTCTTTCTTTGAGCTTGATCACGTCTGTTTCACCATGGCAGATCTTTTATTAGGCTTTATGGCTTAAGATGGAGATCGGAAGGATGGATGAAGTGTTTAACGAAGAGCCTCACTCTCCCGTTGTCTCCTTGCCTCTTATCACTTTCTAGTTCTATCACCCCTGGAAAGCTGGTTTTGAGACCAGGATGGGAGGGTGATAGACTTTTCTGGGAGTTGGTGGCGGGACTAAGGTGGGCCACTCTCCTGGGGTCCCTTGTAGCCTTTGCACATACTGGTCGTCAAGATCAACCTTGCTACAGTCGAAAGATAGTTCCTACATGACAAAGGTAAGTTTATGTCAATAACTCATCGATTTCCATTTTCCCTAGACAGTGTCATGTAGATGTGCTTAGGAGGGATGCACCTTTACATCGATTACCATTTAGTATAATTTTATTGAGGATATTTTGATCAAAATTAAAAAAAAAGGAACACCCCTAGGAAAATCCAAATATGGGGCACCATATGTTAAAAGCCCATTACTAGGGTTTCTGTTTCTGGTAAACTATATATTTTTTTATTCAATACATTTGGCTGTGACTGTCTTGGTAAAATTAATAACACAAATATGCAATTATCGAACTTGGGCCGGCATGTTTGAGCCCGACATGTTTGAGCCGGCCCAAATTCTTGGGCCGTGCTACAATTTTGGGCCGCTCTCCGTTGCGGCTCTGCCACTCCCTAATACCAAAGGAGACCGTTTAACCGGACATCGTTGTTCCCAAATGGGAGAAGCATCGAAGGCGAACGAAGGCCGTGGCGGACCGATGCCCGAGTACGAGCGGCAAAGGCTCTCCAGGATACGAGAAAACCGATCGAGGCTCGAAGCCCTCGGCATCCCGGGACTCGCTTCCTCCCTCCTCAGCCCTCCTCCTCCTCCTCCTCCTCCCTCGAAGCGCCAGGAAAGGAGGGAGAAGGCGATGAAAGGAGCAGGCCGGGGAAGAGCCGTCGGCGACGAGGATGACGACGATTACTTACCCTCTGATGCTGATCAAGACGATGGGGGAGAAGGCGGTGGGGAGAGTTCTTCCTTGGGCGAAGAGGAGGAGGAGGAACAAGCGGAAAAGAAGCCTTCTTCTGTCTCGCGCGGAAAGGTGCACCCTTGATCTGTTATGCTTTGATATTAGCTTTTCTGGAATACCTATTAATGCGATCTATGTGAACGTCTAATCCACTTGCTTAAGTCTTACTCTGTCAGTACTTTCTATCTACTTGATAGTGTGATTCACATTCTCAGCGATTTAAAAAAACTTCATATTTATGATGTTCACCATAATCCGTATGATGTTATCCTGTGAACAAATATAGGAGCTTATAGTTTCTCTTATCACAAAAAGTGGTGCTAAGAGAAATTAACTAAGTGGCTTGCTTGTGATCTTGCTTGTTGGGCATAGGATTTCGGTTAAAAAAGCAAAGCAGAAGAGAACCTTTGACATAGAAGAATATTGCATTAAGCACAAATCATGATATAGAAGAATAGTTCTGAAATTGTTGAAACTTCTTGTTGTTATACACTACTCATGATTTAGCACATTGCACATCCTGATATCACGAACCAACTAATCGTACTACCACATATATGAACCAACTAAAGTTACATACCCCATCGTTGCTTCCATATTGAGGATCTGGAATTCTCAATGTTCTTAGTAGTCATGCTTCCACTGGTAGCTGTGGTTGATATACTGGCTCATGGCTTCCACCCTTCAGTTATCAGTTGTCTGCCTTGTGCATTGACAAATGTTTCTCTATTATTTACTATGAATTTCAACACTATGTAGAAAAAAATTAAGTGTACCTTTTTTCCCATGCTTATTCTCTGTAGTAAGTTGTTTGTCATGTAGCTTTATGGAATTTGGTCATCTCTATCATTGTTGTTTTTTGTTTTAGGGAAAGAAAAGGGGTTCTTCAAAAGCAGCAAAAGTTATGAAAAAAGGTAAAACAGAACCTAACGATTTGACTGACAATGATACAGCCTTAAAGCAGGTATATGTTAAGAAAAATTTTATATGCCATTCATTAGTAGTATATAACTAATATATTTGAGGCAAGATTTGTTGCTAAAGCTTTATTAGATTTCCATATGCAGGCAATTGCTCTTTCATTGGGAGAACACATGGATCCAGATGAAGCTGTTGGTGGGATTCCTCAAAATTCTGGCAGTAGTGTAGCTGATTTTGGTCCTTATAGGAAAGATAAATCCAGTGCACATGGACCTGCCGGGAGAAGGAAGAGCAAGATTGTGGTAGGTCATTCTGCATATACTGACAAACATTATTGTAGCTCAGGTATCTTTATGATGCCATCTATATTTCCTTGTGTTGCAGAACAAGAGCAGAGTGCAACTAACTGAAGATGAAGTGGATGCTTACTTCTTTTCATTTGATGGTAGGTTTTCTTCCATGATATGTTGCATGTTTGTGAATAATGTTTTTGGTATTCATTAACATCCATCTGAAGGTTGCTTAAACTGGTCATATATTATTCTGACTCTTCTTTCTGTAGTGAGAATGTTGTATTAGTTCATACTTTCTCATAATGCTTGTTGTTTCTGTTGGTCCATCTATATTTGTTAGTATTCAAGCTTTAGAAAAATAGGTATACTTTACATGACTGATTTTAGAATATAATCTTATACCTGTTGTGGCTTCTGAATTTTATATATGAGCTTGACTTTTTTTTTTTATTGAGTGAATTCCATAGTAAAGCCCCACTTTTCCTAATAATACTAAATTCCTCATGACTTCCTGCCACTTTTTTACTGACATTATTTGGTTTTGCGTATTGTTATGTGTATTGGGTCTAGAATGGTTGATTTAAATCGGTTTAACCACGGTCACTTCAGAACACCATTCTGGTTTAATCCGTCTCAGCTTCGCCAAAGCCTTCATATCGAACTTTAACCCTCGTGGAGCGACGGCAAGCCCTAAACATCATGCATCGTCCTTTTCTTTGAATCTTAACCCTCCTTTGCTGAAAAATGAAAGCCAAAGTTCTTGAGACAGAAAGAGAAGAAATGACAATTTTGAAGAACTAACCATAGTTAATTTCTTGTTTACTTGTTATTAAAATAACTTCTTGATATATCTTTTTGACTAATTTTGAAACACATATTTGCAATTCCAGCTGCTGATAAATTAGAATCATTTGCTAAAATTGAATCATTACAATTTGATGCCTAATTCAAGAAAAAAGGCTATCCAAATTGGATTATAATCAATTATAGCTTTATCGATCATTTCAGACACATATTTCCAATGCCAATTAGGTGCAGTAGAGGTCAGATAATTTCTATATTCCTGAGATCTTGCCCTTTGGAGATTCTGCGACAGACTCTTGTTGAGCATTTTATCAAGATCCTTGGTATCCTAGCTTCCTGGGAATTTCTATCATGAGTGATGGGATGAAGATTATAACTCTATAATCAACGGGGCTTAATTTATTTTCCTCAGTCAGCGATGTTTCTCTTTGTAACAAACAAAGTATATCAAATTGATTTAAAAACGAAGACATGCAGGTATCTTTTTGGTAAGCATTTCTCAATGAAAGCATCAACTCGAATTCAATTGGAAGAGTCGATGATGTCATTGCATTTGGTTGATCAAGATAAAGTTGTGGAGGATTTTTGCCGAATGTATATATTATACATTTTTGCTTGTATTTTATTTTTTCTGAGTCATTTTTGGTTACTATTATCGTTATTGTTATTAGTTGTTCATCTTTTGACTTTGACTAACTACAACTGGTGGAATTGCCTCATTCCTTCATTTTAGAGAAAATCTTAATTATTAGAGATAGAATTCAATGAATGAAGCGTGAAGAGAGTGATAGTTGGTTATCTGAAACAGTGCTTAACCTTATTGGCGGTAAGTTGATTAACTATAGTTTCATTTAATTATAATTTTTAATTTTATGTTAATATCATTTCTATTAATCTTAATTTGTTCTTTGATCAGGTTGGTTATGTGAGAAAGTAACCCACTTTAGTCGGTAGGGCATGTAAAAACTGCACGCTTATCGAAATGGTTGACACATGCATGACATTGGAAAACAATTAAATATAGTTATTGAAGATCTCATCAGAAGGTGCAAGTATATGTGCCATTAAATTTAATTAATGGATGACTTGTTTATGGTATTAATTATTGAATATTGTACTTTTAAATTATTCAGGAGATATGTCCTCTACCATTTGAGGCTTCATTATTGGCAGATTTAGATCATTCAGGAGAACCACATTTAAATGAGGTTACTTGTGTTGTAAGTAAAATCATTGTACTTAAAATCAGTGTAACTTAGAGCCAAAGCTAAGATCTTTGCCCTATTAATTATTGAATATTGTTCTTTTAGATCATTTAAGAGATATGTCCTCTACCATTTGAGGCTTCATTATTGGCAGATTTAGATCATTCAGGGGAACCACATTTAAATGAGGTTACTTGTGTTGTAAGTAAAATCATTATACTTAAAATCAGTGGAACTTAGAACCAAAGGTAAGATCTTTGCCCTATTAATTATTGAATATTGTTCTTTTAGATCATTTAAGAGATATGTCCTCTACCATTTGAGGCTTCATTATTGGCAGATTTAGATTATTCGGGAGAACCACATTTGAATGAGGTTACTTGTGTCGTCAGTAAATCAGTGTGCTTACTTAAAATCAGTGTAACTTAAAACCAAAGGTAAGATCTTTACCCAAGAGGCTTCCACACCTCTCTATAAGGATATTGACAAGTATTTTAATGGAATAAGAGCAAAGCCAAAAAATAGGATGTATTTGGTAAAGGAAATAAAATTGGCATACTTTCAGACATTAAGAGCTTTAAATTAAAAAAAAAAAAACCATCCTAAAATTACCCATCTAGAGCTTTAAAAAAAACTTGAAAACTACCCACAATCCTCCCAAAACTAATTTATAGGAGTTCTGGATCCATTAAAAGCGGTTTAGTAGGACTTTAGTAAAACTAATTTATAAGAGTTCTAGATCAATTAAGAGTGATTTAATAGGGCTTTAGTTACACTGTTCTTGAATGATGTTACATTGATCTTCTGCATTGAGCAAAATCAGTGTAATCTAGTTGGAAGATCAATGTAACAATCTACAAAACCAGATCTAACCCTTTAGTTAAACCAGTCTGGACTTCTTAAATCGGTTTTGAAAACTCTTTCCAAACCAGTCGCAAACTTGCTTCAAACTGAGACTGTCCTGAATGGGATTTTCAGCAAGGAAAATTGAGGGGTACAGTACATGGGCATTTATTTGAAGGGGCAAAAGGTCAGGCGCTTTGTCGAAATTTTAGAATGGGAAGTGCTCTCCAGAAAAACTGGAAAGTTGGGGCTTTTAGAGAATTCACCTTTTTTTTCATCTGTATCCATGATTTGATGACCAACATATGTAACTAAGAGTTTGATACTTCTTTTTCTTGCTGTAAGTTTACATGTTTTTTTGTTTTAACATGCAGAAGTTGGTAAAGGCTACATCACGCAACATGATCTACAGAAAATGGCCATTGCTCATGATTTTAGTTGGACAAAGAGTGAGATTTTCAATATGATCCATTGCTTTGACAGTGATGGAGATGGAAAGGTACTATTTGAATTAATTTTCAACTAGACCATCTACATGATGAATGCATAAATCACTTGATTTTTTAAACTCTTGGATGAAACGAGGAAACATGGAACTGATAAAGTCATTGATTGATCACCAATGTGCACTTAAGCATTTGGGTCTGTCGTCTATGAAAAATCAAAGAACATCTGATTAAATTGTTGTAAGAGAGAGGGGCTTGCCGCTGGATATAGGCTTGATTTGATGAAATACTAAATGAACATGGATTCTAAGTAGCAAAATTTCTCCAATTTGTTTTGTTTTATCACCACATTTGTCGTGATTTGGGTGACAATGGGCTGGGCTAGTGTGCTAGCTTGACAGGCCTAGCCTGTCCTAAGGAGGATTCGGTTGCCATAGCTCAGTTGACATTGTTTAAGATTCACAGGCCATTTATGGTCTCGACCTTGGCCCCGCCTAGGGGTTTTATAACATTTCATCGTGTATTAATGACTTTATTTCTTTGAAAAAATGTTATATTTATGAAGTCACTATGATCCTAGATATAAATGTCAGGATTTTGTAGATTTAATTGCTGTTATGCAACAAGATGCACAAGTTATGTTGGTTAAAACTAAATTCTATATGCTTTTCAGTTCACAAAATTTTATCAAATGAAAACCTATTCTTCATATGCTTGAATACTTATTGATAAGGCACTTAGATTCCTGATCAAGTGACACTATAAAAGCTTATCCAGAATGGGCCATAAGCTGAACAAATTTTATGATGGAAGTCTTATTGTTTCCGACTGGCTTTTAACTTTGTGTCATAACAATTACCTCTGCGGACGTATGCTGATGATTCAATTTGTGGATTTTACAGCTAAGTCTGAAGGACTTCCGAGCCATTGTATGTCGATGCAAGATGATTAAAGATGCCGCAAAACATTGACTTCGGCCGACACTTGTAATTATCTAGACTAAGTAATTTGTCATGTATATCTAACCCAAGGATCATTACTTTTCTAGGTCTTTTTGTGTCCAAGACTCTTCTTTCTTCTAACTCGTTAAAAATGTGCATTTGTGCAAAGTGGTGGATAGAAGAAAATGGAAGAAGGGAACAATTTTGGCCTTCCCTATTCTTTCAGTATCTTAAGAGATCCTGGATGGCAAGTTGGGATCATCAGGTTTAAATGACATCTAATCTACTTATACACGCTCTCTCTCTCTCTCTCTCTCTCTCTCTTCTCTCTCTCTCTCTCTCATGACTTTAGAGAATCCAAGAAGGGAAATTGAAAATTAAGAAACTCAATCAAAATGTTAAAATGATTATTATTATTATTATTTATTTTTTAATCTAAAATATTGATTTATCGATATGTTTTTGTCTGATGATGAAAAACCCAACATTGTTGGAGGCCTATGTAACGATGGCCTATGTGGTTTTCTATTGAGCACTGATGCATGCTGCTTCATCAACCCTACTTATCCTCCACCTTCTCGTTCTCACCGACTATTAATTTGATGAACATTCACAAGAGGATGACTCGTCTATCGATTGTATTGAGGTATTTATCGATTGTCTCGAGATTGATGCTTAATCGAGATTTTATTTTTTGCTCCTATGGATGCAGCATATTAACCATATACTCGTTTCTTTTGTTCAACCAAAGATTACAAAAAATTAAAGAATAGAAGGAAAAGGTTCAATAATTACGGTTCCTTCCTTTTAAATAAAATCTTTTTGAGCATATGTTTCTTTGATTTAATTTCACATCGAAAGCAAACAGAGATTTGCATTGATTGAATTCCACATCCATACAATTAGGTATTTTTGGTCGATAGTGATTCATATTCAATAAGGTAACAAACCACACAAATCAATGACACATGTATTCAACCACTTGCTATTGTCACATCACATTGTCTGATTTAAACGTTGAAGTTTCAGAAAAAAAGATGAGAAGCTTGACATGGCATTGACGTTTGCTCCTCACAACAAAGATTCAAAGTACAACACAAAAAAGATGCCAAGTACTGAAATCACAGTTATAGATGTTACACCAACTAAGATGCGGATGAACAGTCATAGAACCCATCAGGACCTTAGGTGAGCTAGCTCTCTGATAACTGATCCTAACATGAATCTACCAGTCAAATCGAAGCGAGTGCCCGACTGAGGCTACCGCTGATTGTTACTTCTTCAGCATGCACCCCAGAAAAATTCCAAGCAGGGCGATGATCACCACAAACAGGAATGAGAACCCTCCTTGCTGCTTGCTGACTTCTCGCCTTACCAGTTCCTGCATGCAACGACATCAAAGAAATGTTGTTTTAGAAAAATCTGCATCTTACTGGGATTTTATTTAGTCACCCCCTCCATTCTAAAAGTGACTCATTATACAATTCCCACAGTCTGAAACATAGGAGGTAAATGACAATGCGGTTTCCAAAAGTGTTCAATGTCTAAGTTCCTTATGCTCATAAGTTTTCCAGGAAAACATTTCAGATGATACTAATATATGATGATAATAAACGAGGTCATAAATCTAGACTTACAAGATACTATAATTACAAACAAATGAAAAGAACCTTTTTGTATACTCTTTTATAAATTCAGGATAGCCAGATGTTTTGTCAAATGTGTATGCTTGTTATAGTTGAACTTTGGCTGTTACCAAGCAAAACAAACAGAATATGTTACATGATTTGCTCTGCTTTATAACTAAAAAGGGGCTTACACCAATTAGTTAATTATCTTAACCATTCAGATATTAGAAACATAGCTGTGGCAAAATCTGATTACGATCATAGGGCAGAGGGAGAGAAAAGATAGCTCCGGCCATTCATTAGGAGTGAGGTCAGGACAAGGGATCAACTTTGTGGCAATACTACAGAATGACGTTAGGTAATACTTAAAAATTACCAGGACATGGGATCGACTTTTCAAATGCATGTTTTTAAGGTGATTTCAAAAACGTCAACTTGCAAAAGTGCACAGTTTTTTTTGGGACACGCAAACACATATAAAATTAAACTGCTAATACTGTCAAAATATATTTCAGATTATATTAGAAAATTGATTACAGGCAGTTCACAGTCTTCTCAGGTCATAGTAGTGAAACCAGGTTTTGCACAAGTTGAACCAGAGAGATTAAATATCCACAACTACTTGTGATTTACTTTCTCTTTTTCCTTTTTGCAAAAAAAAAGCACAGACACCCATCTCCTCTCCTATCAGAGGAGATCAAAACCTCCAAGTCCTAAGGAAACACATCATACCAGAGTTCATTACAATGGTTCAACCTTCCAAAATTTGCTAACCATGTGCAACACAATTAGCTTCTCTAAAAATGTGTGTTATCCTATATTCAGTGAAATGTTGCAGTAATCCAAAAATATCTGTTATCATTGCTATTCAACATAAACATGTGAAATGGAGGACATCAAGAACCTAATAAGTTGATTTCTTTGTAAGAACCACTAGCCTTTGCAACTGGAATCAGTCAGCCGAAAAGATTTTAGCTGTGCATAAGGTGACAAACTATGCAACTATAAATAATGGGATGAGTGGCATATTACAGCAGCAACTAAGGGTGACAAAATCTCGAGTTTGTAAAACTCGAAGTACCAAGCAAAATGGGTATTGTATAAACAGGAAATAAAACTTGAAGGCACACAGAAAAGTTCAGAATGTTCCATCTTAATGCTGTACAAACTTCTTAAAAGAACCCAAGTGGTCAAAATCAATTTTTATCATTACTAACTCACACCATAATATGTGTAGCATGCTACAAGATTTCATTTAACAGTATGAGAACTACTCCTGTCACATCATTAGCCAGGCTAGTGCTTACCAATTCTTGTCGAAGCTTATTGTTCTGCTGAATAGCAGTATTCTTCTCCTCAGTCAAGCTTGAAATTAGAGTCAAATTCTGGAGGAGAAAAGGTCTAGCAAATTATTCCTTGAAATAGACAGATGTCTGAAATTTCTTGTAAAACATAAAAGCTGAGTGTTTAAATGCATGACCACAGACAAGCATCAGATGGGGACAGCAAACTGTAAAGCACAAACTTGAATCTGGCTGTACATAAAGAAGAAATACTTTCAAAGTAAGAAATATTACGACAGTAGAGAGTACAAAGACAATGGCCAACATTTATGCATTCAGATGAAATGTATAATAAGAAAAAGCACCACAGTCAGCTTCTCAGATTGGTTTGTCAGAAAAACCAAAAGACAAATTAACTTGTTTAAGTTAAGATAACTTGCTCAAGTGGTAGGGCCACCGTTGGAACTTATGCATAAATTGAAGTTAGGGTTACTTCATTAATTAGAAGGAATTAGTCTATGAAAAAAAATGATCTATGCAGATTTCAATCATACATGACTATGATGTTTTCACAGATTAGGATGTTGGCACACAACTTCCACCAAAGATCCCTTTAAGTAGAAGGCTATATCTGCCCTGGGAACATTAGCTTGACTATGTGAACCTAGAATCAAGTTAATAGTATATTTCAACTTGACATGACATGACATGACTACATAAACACAATTAGAATTTGTTGGTTAACCAAAATTTCAAGTTATAAAGAAACTGAAAGCAATCTCCTCCAAGAATATCATTATCTTCCATTTTTTTATCAGTTGTTTTGACTGATACGATCTGAGGAGACACATCTGTTTCCCCGCATATGACATGAGGGATTTAGGACTGGCTCATTAGCATTTCTGTGCTCAAAGTAAACACTCCACAATGCATAATTTCCATGGAAAACATGAGTATGATGATGCCCTCATCTACTCTTCAGGAAGAAGATTGAGAAATAAGTACATAAATCAAATGATATGGGATTTATAATTGACGAGACAAATCTCAATTGTTTGGCAAACATTTTTTCAGTGCCCAGATCAATGGAGGGATTAGGGTTTGCATTGAACTCAGAGACATGAATAATGCATTCCAAGGAAAATTTTCCTCTGCGATTGTTGAAACCATGACAGACAACGCTTGCAGATAGGAACATGCCTTTCATGATTTGCTTGTTTGGTTGCAAAACATAAAATATAATATCATGTACTATAATCTAAATATTATGAAATAATAAGGGTATACCACGAGACAGTATGAAATAACTAATAGAAGCTGTAAAATACAAATTTATGATCAATAGAACAAATCACACCATATCATAAGATCATATAAAAAGGTGAACCTCAGCATCAAAGTAAGGTTGCTCCATGGCAATCTAGGTGACTGGGGAACAAGTCACAGAAAAACCCTTTTGCTTGCAAGGATAAGGTTGCTTAAATTGACCATCCCTAAACAACTTATAGATGGAAATCATGAGCAAATATATGGATTTAAAGATTTATGTAGTAGTCATGAACATTGTTAAAAACGCTAAGTGCTCAAAGACACCAAGGTTCCAAAATGCCCAATGCGTTAGGCACTCACTGATATAAAGATTATAAAAAATATGTTTACTCGCCGATGAGCAAACTGCATCATCAAGCAACATCCCCAAGTTGCTGGATCGAATGTTGTATCTATGACAAGCATAGGAGATGGGGATTAACCTCAAACGGATGCAGTTGATCGTAATCATAGGAGAACAGGGAGTTGAAGATGGAATTAGGGCAGCATCGCAACCGTCGAAGAAGAGGTCGAAAGTCATCTAAGATAGGGTCGAAGTAGGGTTTCGAGCACAAACACGGCCGCCTGGGTCTCTTTGGGTTTTTGCTAAGTGGGAGTTTATACCCAGCTGATGAGATTGAACCATGGTTTGATGCATCAACCGACACGGACAGTACCTTATTAGGGGTAGCACGCCTCTTGTATTGCCTTACCGACCAATACAAATCAGTAATGGTCGGGTTTCAACCGTATCGATCTCCTCTTTGGTCAAACTAGGTCACAACAATCAAATTGACCTTTGGGCCCTGTTTTGGCCCTTTAAATCCTCATATGTTCCACCTCTTTCACTCTCATTCTCACTCTTATTCAGTTCATTATCCATATAATCAAGAATTTCTAGTCATTTATGGCTTAGATACATTTTGTTCTTATCTAAATATAATTTATATACCAAGAAATTATGAGAAAAAAATCCTAAAATATTTTTTGAATTTTGACCCATTTTTCATTTTTCAGCCCCTTTACAGAACACCTATACATCCAGAGGTACCGACAAACAATATGCCAATAATGACTAGTATGTACTAGTCTGATCAACGACTGAAACAACTGGTCGACACAGCACAATGTTCCTTAGATTGAACCACTTCATTTTGATTTGGATCAATCTCAAGTCTTGGTCCAATCAGATCAACTAATGCGTCTAGCATAAGCCTAGGTTAGCCTGAGATATATCGTTGCTTAGGATGGACTAGGCAAGCATATGGGTCGCCCATGCCAAACTTAGGAACTAGCTAGGCGACGTCAAGGCTCAGGTAATGGCTGGGAAGGCACTCAGTCAATGGCAACTTGCCGAGTCTGTTCAAGGTGCTCGAGGCTAGCCATGTCTGGCTTCACTGTCTGCACAAGCGGCCAAGTTCCAGGTGACTTCAATGGTAATCACATCATGAAAATTTCCATAATAGCCATTAAAAAACTTAAATGCTAGCTCTTCAAATTGAAATTTGAAACTAAACTGTAATCAATAACTTGAAAAGTTGGAAAACCCTAAACCCGATTCTTCGATTAGTATCGTCAAATTCGATCAATATGATCCTAAAATATTTTGATAACTGATCCCTTTTTCCATCCTTAATTTTGGAACACAGAGTTTCATTTGGGTTAAATTACATGCCTTTTGGAACACGGTTCATCATCTCAGAAAAATAAAATGGCAAATGATCTAAAACATGGATGCTTGAGCCATGGATGTCACATTGTTGGAACTTCAACAGCAGAGCTTCAACTGTATTACATGTGTTCCACATGTCTAATATTACATACAGAACACAACATGCACCTATGCCCAATTTGATACCCAAACACATCACGTGATAACCAACAATGGATCACGTGAAAGGTATGCCAGTCCTTGATGGATTAATAAATTGTGTGTGTACGAGGGACGACACAGTAGTATGTGCAATACACACATAAGCTTGATAAAATGAATATATTTGTTACATTTCTTTAGTCTTATTATATTTTTTCTACACTAGTCTTTCTCAACTTTAAAGTATTACCAACTTTGGATTGTTTGCATATCATACCAAGGATTTAATCTCGGTCTGATACTGGTTTATGTAACCTACCAAACTGACATGGTACTAGTATATTTGAGTGGTATATCAACTATTGATAAAATAATAAAATATGATATATGTTTTTTATTAAGCTTTTCGAAAATGTTTGCTCAAATGATTATTTTATTAGGAAAGTCTAGGTAACACTACTAGCAAAAGCATATAAACCATCTTTCGAGACAAAAGGTCCAACGTCACATTATCCATTGCTTTAATTGTAAGTTCATCAAAACTCCAAAAAGAAAATAACAAACCCACCTCAGAAGATTTTCCTTGCTGAATATCTTCAGCATATGCTCTTGTCGCCTACGTTCATATTACAATCAAAATCCTCCATGTCAAAAGAGCATGCTAAAAGTAATCTGTGCATAAACAAATCATTCAAATACTCACAGCAAGTAGCTCCGAGGCATTCGAATTTCCATTATCCGAAACAGAAGGCCTGGGTGATGTGTCCTCCTCAGATCCCTCAGGAACTGGTGAGGGTGGTTGAGGTGGTGACACATAGAGAACTCGCAACTTCACCTCATCCACCACGTTCCCGGACTCCTTTGCAAACTAGAACAACATCGAATATATTTATCAATTTTCAAAAGGATTTGCATATAGCACGTAACCACATGCAAAAGTTCGATATCAGATTGCTGGAGACAAGAAGTACCATTTCCTGCGTGATGTCTTTCACCGTAACACCTTGGTTGACCACGACACTTTGGAGAAGAAACTTGTCTTTGCTTTGCATGTCCGGCGGAGCTTCACGCTGTGCTTGCATTGTGACTGAAGCAAATTTGTTGCCTTTTCAGATACAAATTTTCTGTCAGATTACCTGAATCTACGGCAGAGACGAGATTAGCATACCAATAACATCGCATGTGGATCGGGGCTGAACGATCCCAGAATTGGGCCTGACACAGTACTTCTTGGGGCTCGTCGTCTTGACCTATCACACCAATCGAATTCTACAAATCAAAGGTTCAAACTTGACACGAAAAAAATCCATTTCAATTTTCTAGGGTTTCACGAAATGCAGGATGACGAACGAGAAAGAGAAAGAGGGAAGGCCTAAATCGATTACCTTGAACGCAACGTAATCATCGGACTTGTTGGTCAGTTGAATCGAGCACGAGATCTGCTTCTTCAGTTCGACTTCACCCATCAAATCACAAAAAATCAAGGATCAGAAAAGAAACGCAACGATTTATATAGGGAAAGGGGGAATCGGGCTTACAAGGGAATTTGAGCTCCAGGGGATCGATTTCGAGCAACTCTCGGGAACTCATCTCGAAATCGCCTTCTCGCCCACCAGTGGCCGCAAAGAGGGAAGAGGAGAAGAGGAGGAAAGGAAGAGGGCGAAGAAGTATAGGAAGAGAAAGGCAAATGCCGGAAAAGGAAGTCGGGATCTTCCGTGTTCGTGGATGCAGAGTTGCCGATGAAGGAAAGGCGAACGTGGAAATAGGGAAAGGTGGGTTTCCATTTTTAACGCAATAGGGTACGAGGCAAGCCTAATTTTAATATAATTGAGCGTCTTATTTTTTATAAAATTAATGCAGAAGAATTTCTAGTGAAAGATTTTAAAAAAATATATATTAATGAACGAATTATTAGAGAGAAAAAATGTTTTTTTTTTTTTGCTACAACGTTTCTACTTTGAATTCTTAGAAGAAAAAAAAAAAGAGTTTTTTCTTCCTAGCAAAATGCTTTCTGTTTTATTCATTTATCCTTGCATAGCTAAGTCATTGTTTTTCCACTAAATCCGAATCGATTTAGTAAGGTTTTATTGATCGATTCGGATTGAGACGATTCACTAACTACTGATTTAACATTTTAACTCTGTTTAGGAGACGTACAAAATGGAGGATGGTACAGTATACAGTGAGTTGCAGTCATATATAGCATGGGTACTAAGAAGCAAAACAAAACTTATTTTTTTTTTTCTTTTTCTTTCTTCTTGAATCAATATAAAAAACATCATGCAAGTAAGTATATTGATGTTTTTGAAAAAAAATATTTGTTTCGTATTATACTTTCATGGAAGCCAATGTGTTATAACTCATTTTACTGTTATATTAGTTTATTGATTTCAAAAATATTTATTTAATTATAATGATCTCATTATAGGGAGGATAAAGTATTTTTAGTTCCTGAAGATATTTATAGACAAACATTAGGTGAGAAGACATCAAGTTTGGGTAAAGATCATTCGTCAAATAGCTAAGTTTTGAAACTCTTTTCCATAGATTTAAATGACCCATTTTATTAATTGTAATGAAGATGATAATGGTAATGATGTCTTCCAAGATGAATTAGCTGAAAAAAATTATAAGAAGAGGTTGAAGAAGATATAAACTCTAATATTTATGATGCATTAAACGTTGTTGGTCAACGAGTTATTTTAAATAAGAATATGTGTGATAATATTAAACAAGTATTTGTTGAAAACTATTGTAGTCAAAATGATGATGATGATGATGATGATCATGTGTTGTTAAACACACTAGTTTCTTTCGTTGAGGATGATGATTGTTTATATAATGATCTGTTTGTTGGTCAGGTATGGTATTTAAATAATATTAAAGTTATTATATATATATATATATATATATTATTTTGTAACCAAAATAATATTTTTGTATAGGTGTTTGGAGATAGAGTTGAATTTCAAAAATCATTGAAAGACTGTCATTCGATGAAAATTTAAGATTAAATATGTTGCAACTAGAAATTATAAGATAAAAAGTAAAATGTAAAGTTTTCGATTGTCAATGGTGATAGTAGCTCGTGGTGAAATCGATAGTTTTTGAATTACCAAGTTTCATAAAGAGCATGATTATAATTTGCTATGATTGAATAAGAATCATAAGGAATGCAATAGTTCTGTTATTGCAGATCAAATCAAAGATGAAGTTATAACAAATACCGATTATACTCCAAAGATGGTTCTTATTGATATTCAAAAGAGATTTGGGGTTGTTTCATACAAGAAGGCATATTTTGAATGGGAGATTGTGACTTTGACTAGTTATATCCTGATATAATTTTATTTTTAAGGGAGTTAAAACTACATGATTATGAGACTTATGTTCAAATGATAGTTTCATCAAAAAATTATTTTCAAATAATATTTTGGGATTTCGAAGTTTACCTTAGAAGTTTCAAATTATATATGCAACTTTTTTTTTATATCTATGTTGTGCATCTATTAGGCAAATATCTCGATGTTTTGATGATGAATATAGTTGTAATTAGATTATTTTTAATTATATTTGTTATGACAAAGATTTGAGTGTAGGGATTCACGAGAGTGATTCTCGTATGAATCGAGAATATATATTATGAGATTCAAAAATTTAACTATTATCGATGACCAAAATATAGTAATTCTTTCCGTATGAAAGTGATCTTCCTAATAGAATATATATCATGATTATTGCACGATTCATCTATTTAAAAAATTTATTAATGATACATGAGAGAGATTACAAATCTATTTTAGGCTATTTCTAGATCGACTACTAGATATGAATATCTAAAATTGAGATGGAGAAATAGGCTTATGTGTATTTACCTAACCATCGTAATACAATGCTCACCACAAATGCATCAGAAAGAATTTATTACCGAAGGATGTTCATAACTTATCTATTATTTTTATGATTAAAATGACTAAAAGTAAGGTTATAGAATAGTTTTACATCAGTCTGATGCCAAGGTGAAGGACAAAAGTCGTTCCTATAGTATCTTCGTATCTTTCCTCGTACTCAAACTAAATTGCAAGTGTAGACATTGTCCGATAGCAATAGTAGATTTGGAGAAAATAAGGTGTTCAAGTTGCTATTTTGACATTTTGAAAATTCCATATTCTCATTCTCATTCTATGACATTTTGAAAATTTCATATTGGGAATAGAAATGGTAATTCGACACCGATAACAAAATATAATAATAAAATATTTCTTACTAGTAGCAAATACTATTGGATATGACGAGAGTATAATTGTATCATATTACCTCCGAGAAACATAGTACATGTTAGTAGAAGAAAGAAAATAAAAATTGAATCAACACATAATAACAAAAAA
Organism: Musa itinerans; assembly: GCA_001649415.1. NCBI lineage: Eukaryota > Viridiplantae > Streptophyta > Magnoliopsida > Zingiberales > Musaceae > Musa > Musa itinerans. The sequence goes on along the minus strand of LVTN01000011.1, from coordinate 262,076 downwards.
AGTGTTCAAATACTAATATTTAGGACATAATCATTGATTATACAAATTTCCACAAGTATCATCAACTTATTAAAGATTGAATTATAATTTCAAATAGGCTTAGTGAAAACTTATTTTACGTGACCTATATATTTATAATTTAATATGTTTTAATTTATTCTAATTGTTTGATTGTTCAAAGTTGATGCAAGTTATATTGGAAGTGTAGTTTCAGTAGATTTACTATTTATAATACATACTTTATTTTAGATGTTGAAAAATTTTAATAAATTTGAGATTAACTTTTGGGGTTGAGTTCTCTAGTCTAAATTTTTACAAGATATTTTGGACTAATTTACAAGCTAAATGTTAAAAAAGATTGCATGGATCCATGATATTTTTATGAAAATATGAAGAAAAAAAAAGGCCAAAAATAAAAAAATGGCACATAATTCACAAGCTGAATAATTCGTAAAAAAATCAAAAAAATATAAAATAGAAAACTAGTGGCATATATCCATTTGAGTCCAATTCAAATCTTTCCTAAATATTTCAGGTTATTTGGACCAATCTTCAATGCCATGCACTATCTTATGATTCTAGAAAAAAATAATGCATCGCATATTAGGAAAAGTTTTCTCTAGCCCAAATTTTTACCAAGTCTTTTCAATCAATTTAGAAGCTTAAGTATAAAAAAATATTACATAGATCCATGATATTTCTGTAGAAATGAAAAAAATAAGTCAAAAATAAAAAATAACATATAGTTCACAAGTTGAAGAATTCATAAAAATATAGAATAAATTTCCTAAAATTAGAAAACTAGTTACATATGCCCATTAAGGTCTAATTAAAGCCTTCTAAAACTTTTAGGTATATTGGATTAATCCTTCGCGATGCATTATTTTTTGGATTTTGAGCAAAAATAATACATCACATATTAAGAAATATTTTCTGACTCAAATTTTTATCATATATTTTGAACAAATTCGGACGCTCAAATGTAAAAAAAATTACATAGACCTATGATATTCTATGGAAATAAGAAAAAATTGGCCAAAAATAAAAAAAAACACATAGTTCATAAGCTGAATAATTTATAAAAATATAAAAAATTCTTAAAATAGAAAACCAATGGCATATGTCCATTTGGGTCCAAATGAGGCATTTCTTAAAATTTTTAGGTCTATTGGACCAGTCCTTCTATACATTGCATTATTTTTTGATTTTAGGCAAAAATAGTGATCGCATATTAGAAAATATTTTCTTTAACCCAAATTTTTATCAAGTATTTTAGACTAATTTCGAAGCTCAAAGGTCAAAAAATATTACATGGATCCATGATATTTCTATGGAAATGGAAAGAACTGGCCAAAAATAGAAAATGACACATAGTTCACAAGTTAAATAATTTATAAATATATTAAAAAATTCTTTTAAAATGAGAAACTAGTTACATATATCTATCTGAGTCCAAGTCAAATCTTTTCTAAAATTTTTAGTTTACTTGGATCAGTTCTTTAATGCGATACACTATTTTTGGATTTTAGACAAAAATAGTGCATCACATATTAAAAAATATTTTATCAAACCCAAATTTTTTTATGTGTTTCGGACCAATTTTGAATCTCAAATGTCAAAAAAACATAGTATGGATTCATGATATTTCTATGAAAATAAAAAAAAGTCAAAAAAAAAGAAAAAAGACACGTAGTATATAAATTAATAATTCATAAAAATATCAAAAAAAAAAAAAAAAAACTAGTGACATATATCTATCTAATTCCAATTTAGACCATTCTTAAAATTGTTAGATCATTTGGACCAATCCTTCAATGTGATGCACTCTTTTTTAAAATTTTGAGTAAAAATAATGCATTACATATTAGAAAATATTTTCTCTAATCCAAACTTTTAATAGGTTTTTTGGACAAATTCAGAACCTCGAATGATAGAAATATTTTATGGATCCAAAATATTTCTGTGGAAATAGGAAAAAGTTGCCTAAAAATAAAAAATGACAGACTGGTGCTGCAAGAAAATAAGCTCTGGAGAGTAGTAATAACAGACGGAAATGAGCAGTAAGATAAAGCTTAGGAGAATATATAGTAGCTCGAGTGGTATATAGCCAAATGCCTTTGTTTTAAATTGGTAATTCCTCATATTTGTCTTTCTCTTTAATTCTATCAACATTTATGGCATTTATGTTTTTTCTTATTTCTCATATTTACATTTCTAATTAATTCTATCTACATCTACAGTGCTTATCTTTTTCGCTTGGCCAAAATGTGGAGTAAATAAATGTACTCAGAAATGTAAAGTAAGCTTCTCTCTCTTTGCTTGACCAAGTAGACTATCTGTAGATGAATCTCTAATCAAATAAAAAAATAATTCACAATTATTGTTTGATAAACCGAAGTATACAAAGTATGAAAATTGAATTGTAGGAATAACTGTAATTTCTAATATCAAAACAAGTAAAGTATGCTTTCAGACTGTCTAATCCATGCACATCATAAAGATTGATATCAAGACATCATTAGGGTCACATTCTGAAACTAGTCACTCATGATTCCACCTCAAGACACTAAACAGTCCAAATCAGAAGCACATAATGGAATTTAAGCAAGTATAATATGACGAAGGCCAACTGAGTAGCAAGAAAAGAAGGCTAGGCTAGGTTGTTTAGTCAACAACTTAGATATAAACATTCCTAAGTTGGCCGTACTAGAACTGAGCAAAAATATAAAATTTACTAGAAGTCAAAGTAGTAGATAATCAAATTATAACTCAAAGAATTGATTACATACTGACAGTGAAAGGTCTATAAGATAACAAATTTAACATGATTATTTTATTTGTGTAGTGCTCATAATTGACAGCACAGTTAACCAGATAAAATCAATTGCATATTGCAGAGGAATTCAATGCCAAAAAAAATAAAAGATAAATAAGTGAGCAAAACAGTCTCCTCTATCATGATTTGATGTCAGAACTATGAGGTCACTTTCGAGAATGGCCTTATCTTGTCCAATAATTTCTCAGCCTCTATGAACCCCCAGAAAGGACCCAGAGTTGTATATTTCACCAAGGGTGTTTAGTCAACAACTTAGATATAAACATTCCTAAGTTGGCCGTACTAGAACTGAACAAAAATATAAAATTTACTAGAAGTCAAAGTAGTAGATAATCAAATTATAACTCCTAAAGAATTGATTGCATACTGACAGTGAAATGCGATAAGATAACAAATTTAACATGATTCTTTTATTTGTGTAGTGCTCATAATTGATAGCACAGTTACCCAGATAAAATCAATTGCATATGGCAGAGGAATTCAATGCCAAAAAAAATAAAAGATAAATAAGTGAGCAAAACAGTCTCCTCTAACATGATTTGATGTCAGAACTATGAGGTCACTTTCGAGAATGGCCTTATCTTGTCCAATAATTTCTCAGCCTCTATGAAACCCCAGAAAGGACCCAGAGTTGTATATTTCACCTGTCTCCACCTGTTAATGGCAAAGCCTAGTACTACTTAGCACATGGTGAGAAACATTCGGGAAAAGGAAGACTGAAGAAAGTATGTTCTGCACTTATAGATATACCTTGGTATGAATGGTAATGCCAGACAGTGAAGATGGAGATGATCAATACTATTAAATGGGGGCTGATGGAAACCAAATCTGCAAGACAGAACTACAAATACATGTAACACCATATACTTCAAATATGTCAGCACTACAAATCAATGTTCAGTTGTAGTAAATCAGCAACATTGTGTTCTCATTAATTAACATGTACATCATAGAGTTAACATCCTTAAAGAAAATGCATCCATCACTTGGCTCCATACTTTGCACTCTAGGTTATGTTAATAGGAGGGACATTTATCAAGTCCTTCGACTCAGTTGGACTTGTGATCCACAACTGCTTTCATTTTTTCTTTTGTGGAAATTTATTTTCCAGTTGCCACTTACTAACTCTAGAACTTGAATTTTTGTCACCTACAAAAGATAACAGAAAGTTAGACAATCTAACCTAAAAAGACATACCCAATGCACGAGAATTAATGGAAGCACCCATACCCTTACTTCTATCTTAGAGATGTTATTTCCGAGATTGGAACTCTAGTCTCTTAGGTCATTAAGGAACAATCTTACTGTTGTATCAAGGCCTGCCCTTGAAAGTTAGACAACCTACCTCTACAGCTTAATCCAGTGGCTAAAAATAGTACTGCTAAGATTCTCACTCATTGTCACCACAAGTCTTCATTCGGATTGTTCAGTCAGTTGATTCCTTTATTTGCATCCTTCCATACATGAATCAAAACTGATTCGTATTCACTGATTTACATATTTTATAATTAAAGTAGCCTGGGTGTTGTAGATGGATATTACCATAAATTCATTCTTCTTGATCATGGGAGGACTAGCATTATATAAAGACAAATATTCTTAAATATTAATCTCCTATAAAGATATCGACTCTGCCATAACTTTTTCAAATTTTAGCAGGCAAGTACTGCTTGTGCAATACATAAATGTACTAAAAATGACAATTGGTTATGTTATCAGCACTTGTGTTCAGTTTTGGTTCTTTTCTCTTTCTTGCACTTTTTTTGCCACAAACCAAAGTGGCAAAAAGATTCTGAAAAAAAAACTAGCCAAATTGGACATCACAATAAATGTTTTAGAAAAAGGAAGTAGTGGAAAATAAAATTAAAATAAAGTACAATGTTTTCAGATGATACCTAGAACACGTTGACTCAGGTGCATCTCTGGCCAAAAGGGTTTTCCCCACGTTCAACATGTGATTAACTGTATAAAATACAGCAGATTATATGAATTCTGACAACTTTTTGCACCTGAATGTCCCCCATTGAGTATGTTCTTTTGAGCAAAGTCTCCATTAAACATTCTCTGCAATATTTAACACTATAAACCAAAAATCTTACCTAAATGATAATCTTCTGTTTTTCTCTGGAGATGTTTGACAGTAGGTATGTGCTCAACAGGTATAACCAGATAATGCCTAGTAAACAAGCAACCAGAGTAAACAGTGATGCATAGATTCAAAGCAAGAGAACAATCATAGACATCCATAAAGCTTTATAGGTTTCAATTGATAGCAAATTAGGCACGCCCAAGAACATTCTCATAAATGATGGGTCTAAACTTGAAATGGAATCAAGATATGCAACAACCATCAAAAACATATCATAAACACATTTAATAAGTACTAGTCATAGTTGAGAAGTTGGTAAGAAATAAAAGATAAAAATAGAAGCCATTAAGTATTACTAGAAAAGATTAAATAACCGAAAGTTAACAAGGCTAAATTGAAGTTTAATTATATGGAAAGAATTCTTCCAAACTAAGTCGCAGTGCTGCTATGAAATTTTTGACAAAATTCATGACACTGCTGATATGGAGACAGAAGACAATATTTAGACTTTGTAGCAATGCATGACAAATTGACAGGTTCCACTCAAATGCATCCAGCTAAGGATAATAGTTGTTTAAAAAAATGACACAGATGCCCTTTATGTAATAATTAATGCTATTTAAAGTCTAAAACCTAGCATAAAGTTGACACAGATAAAGTGTCACATTCCAATCAGTACATGAGGTCGCTAAAAGGCAGCCTTTGACAAGTGTTCAGATTTCAGAACCCATCTTCAAGGAGAAAGTATCCTCATATTTGACAAACGTTCTCCCTGTGTGCGAGTTCACCCCCTCTGTTATTTGTAAAGAGCAATTGGTTTGCAAGCTTGTTACATCTCCTACGCACATCTTACAATAATATATCTTCCAATATAACACCATCTATAGCATAAAATCCTTTCTTTTCAGAATATGGCTCTTTTATTCTCTCTCATCGGAGATTCTAATATATCAAATGTTTGCTACATTCATGGAGTAAGTTTGAAATCCTGATTCCTATTAGAAGTGGGCTTCACTACTTCAGATTATTTCATTTAGCTAAAACTTGAAAGTCACAGAAGTAAGTTTCATTTCAACTTTGGACAACCAAGAGAAATTTATCAACTTTCCACAACAATCACTTCAAGAAGTCTACTTGACACAACCAGACAGCACCTATATGAAGAACTGCTTCCACTAAATGAAATAAAAGATACCCATACTAGGAAAATCATGCTTTCTATGCAAGATTTATATTACACTGACAAATTGCAACATAAACAAAAGAAGATCAACTGAAATATAGTGCTTAATATCTTAGAATGCCTAATTCAATAGTTAAGAAGAAGGGTGAAAATTTCGTACATAAAGGTTTTGTGCTTGTTAAAGGCTGGATCTAATAATAACTAAGAGAGCATATATACTAAAAGAGTTAAACTCTCCTCCAAAAGTCACAATGTAAACAGATAAAATGTGGTCCATTAATGTTCGTTGCACCACATACAAAAATATCATAGGTGCATGCCATGACATTACTAACTTCATAGACAGAAGTTTTTCAGCTAGTAGATGGACCTACAACTATATATGATGAAAACCTTATTTTGTACTTATGGTCTTCCAAAATAAACTATCTAAGACCAAGTTAGAAAATAATTTATATATAGTTAATCACGTAGTGAAGCACAAGAACCTCTGTGATTACCCCTGTATCTGAATTCATATAATTATAACAATTTAATGAAAAAACTAGTATCAGATAAAAGATGGGGCTGCACAATATTCAAGCATGCATATTCTGACGCAGGATAGGTTTATAAGAAGAGAAATTCTGCAGTATTTTACTTCAGCATTCTGTCAGAATGTACAACCTTTATGGGGGAAGACATGCAAGATTAACAGAGGCCCAAAAAACCTAAAGTGAAGAACTTCAGTGTTCGATCAAATGGTGTCAAAGGAATCACTGATGTCATAATCAATGTCCGTGCTGAAAGTAATCAAGTTGCTTATGCTATAGCATTTGGCATGTTAACATCATATGCGGTGCCTCCCAGTTCTGTAATATGAACTTCTATAGCTGATTATTAAAGACGAGATAACCATGTTCAGTAGCAGATAATCATACCTACCAAACTATATCAAATGCCGAACTAATTATATTTTACATAGCACCTCATGACCAAATTAACTCATTTCTATCTCTTTCTTCAACTAAAGGAGATAAAATTTATCCGCTTAGTTTTTGTGAATCTATTCTTCACATATAAGGTTTACGTGTGCAAAAATCTCATCTCAGAGAAGGAAAAATCCACGGACAAAAATATCACTTGCAGACGCGAAATACGAACTGTGCATCAATCAAGAAGAGAAAATTCAAAAGCATTAGATTCTGCCTGCCTGAAAAATATAGATCGCTCTAAAACCAGTATTCGATTGTTCGAATTAATCACCAGAACCGTCAGTCTATCAAAGCTCAAATCTTTCTAAGGAATTGTCAACCAAAATCAGTTTTGTGCGGGGAAAGAAAGTCAAGGAGCAATCACCTGACGGCGGACGGATTGATGTCACGGAACGCGACCACCATCTCATCCTGTATCGATAAAAGGAGGAGAACATTATCCCATAATGAAACAGCAAAGTAATAAAACAACAGCAGCGACGAATTAGGATAGAATGGCATAAAGAGAGATCGGACGGCGTAGTGGAGATCGGTGGAGGTGGAGCCCCGTGCAATCTGACAGAATAAGCACGGCGGCAGCCCTGCAGCCGCCGCCATCTCGCCCCCTCGACGACCGCACCGTCGATGCCTTCTCCACAACTCTGGAGCGCCCTCTCGTGAGGCTGCCCCCTTTGTCGAGTCTCCCGTGGTGTTCTCGTGACCATCAGGCAAAAAGAGACCGCGAGTCTTTCCATTAATAACTAATAAACATCGTCATGAGTAAACCCATAAACCTCATCAATCAAATAATAAATGGTTTATACAAAACACGTTAGCGTGTAATAAGCATAATTAAAATACATTCAACATGTTATCGGTTTAAATTGTCCAATTAAATCTTGTTACATTGTAAATTCATGAAAGTTTTATCGTCTATACAGTCTTAACAAAATAATAATATCAGAATTATAAAAGGGATCTTCTCTTAAAAAAAGATTATTTTCGTGGATTATTAAGTTTTATATTTTTATATTTTTATATTTAATATTTCTTATATATCTGATAACATCTACAGAGAATTTTGTCGTGACATATTCTCAGCGCTAGCAAATTTCTACCACAGTTGCATATCATTGATCGTCTCCGACTGGCTACTACGAATCAGCTTCTCATCATGATTCGCTGGATTGTTTGTGAATTGAATTGGGTGGCTATCTTGGAGGTTGAAGGGTGTGACGAAGGAACTGCTTCTTCATAGTAGTTCAGTGATCAGAGGCATAGAGTGAGAAGAACCATCAAGTCCTTTTCCTGATTCAATCAACTTTTAGTGAAGCAGTGTGACTATGTCTTTTAGAAACAATGGTAACACAAACAATGCTTCTCTCTGATGCAAAGACTGTTGCGCACACAGCTCATGGCAAACATTAGAACAAAATCCCTCCCTTGTTCATGACAGTGAATGCCAAGACCAGAGGCAGCCATTTTCCAAATTGAAGTAACATTCAGGAGGCAAACGATTAAGAGTACATGGCAAGTGTACATCACCCTGGACACTGCAGTAACCCTAGGTCAACTTACTCCAACAATATCACCATCAGTCCTTTGCCTCTTCTATATGGTATTAGAATACAACCATTATATTGTCACACATAGTGATACAAGTGAACTGCAAAATCGATATCAATAGGATTAGCTAATCTAATCATCTCCATTGAAGCCAGTGGTATGTGCAGATTAATACAGTTTGTTGAACTCAGAGAGTTGTGGGGACTCTCCCAGTCTTGGAAAGAAGGCCTCCCTCTCAAGTAGGTTCTGCAAGGAGCCTGTCACTTTCATCAAAGACGCCCATGCAATCGGAGCACAGCTGAAGGCATAAGCAAACACCACCAAAGCCCTAATAACACCATCAGAATACCAAGGGAATGCCATCACAAACAGTGAACCCAAGATTTCCAGTAACACTGTGAGAACCGGTAGAGGTGGCAGAAGGAAGACATTGATGACGATTGAAGAAAGAGAAGCAACTCCGAGCACATAAATGGGCCAACCTAAGAGTGGATGCACTGTACGTGGGATGAGGAAAAAAGGTACCGTGTATGCAGCGATTATGGACCACAATGCTGCTACCTTGAGCGTGCTATGCAATATTGCAATGATCTTCTCTGGACGCCGATTATAACACAGCTTTGACAAGCTTGGTCGTGCCAACCGGGTAACTGCTATGATTCCAATATACATCACTGCTTGGATCAGCAATATTGGTAGCTCTGAACCATACCTGCCCGACATATCATTCCCCAACAGAAGTTCAGGAACCAAAACAAGATGTCAGATATCATATTTGAAATATGCACGATAATTTCAGGTCACGGTAATATTGGCCTTTCCACATGGCATATAGAAAATTGTAATTAAATCAATGACATAACAAAAGAAAGATTTTGCTTTATCATGATACTTCAAGACTATGTTTATAGATTGTAGGTCTGCTGCAAGTTCTTTTTTACTTACCCGAGATTCTTTCGACGTCGCTCGTGCCATGAAAGGCCCAATGGTAAAACAGGCCAAGACCACCAGTACCAAGGTTTTAACCATGGGGCACTTGGGAATGTGATCACACTATTTGGTCCACATGGTATGCTCCACCGGAGCTTTAGATCTGCAATAGAAACAAATGACACAGATGTTGAAAATGGCCATTATTACTTGAGGCACAAAATCATCAAGACCCATACAATATACCAAAACCCCAGTGATAGAGAAATCTTAAACCTAAAGGCATTGATTTACCATAGAAAAACGAAAGCGGGAAAAGTACACGAAACAGAACTAGTGTAGAAAGAGCACTTCTTGCACTCACAGTAATATGAAGCATCCATCTGGTATCCCAAAGGAAGGCGATAGGTACCAAAAAGCTTGGTACCATTGGTAGGTGGATGGAACATTGGCCGATCAAGCAAGTCAGGAAAATAGCTTGCCAGGAAGCCTTGATCTGCACCATCTGGGTTCTCACGTCCAGTTTCTAGCTCATGAAGCATGTTCTTGAAAACATCCATTGAAGGCTGCAGGGCAAACAACACAATCAAATTATGCTTTAAAGGAAAAGTTGTAGTTCTCCTTTCATGACATGGCAGATGAATAAAAATTACTATTCAAACTTAGAATATAAGTTTTTGCAAGTGATTTCTAATGGACAAACTCATTGATGAATGGAACGGAAATGTATAAATTTAGATCCTCCAGAGACAAAACTGGCTACCATGATATAAATCATATTGTCCCAATTTTGTTGTGATATTCTTTGCAAAGGCTTGTGGAAATTTAATTTAAAAAGCCAATATCTAAAAATGGAAGTTTTTCACTGACTTCTTTTCAAATATAGATGCAGACAACAAAGCAGTCATTGCGAAATATCTGATGCAATCTCACTATATTTTACTTCTTAAATATATAAGATCTGATATGCCATTAGAACTGACTGCTAATCTTCTCCTTGTTATGCAATTAGCAAATATGTGCATCAAATCTTGATATACCCTTAGTCATGATCATGACTCATACCAGTCACATATATGAACATGATACATAATCACTAAAGCACTTATGAATGTTGGACTTTAAGGAGACTTGTAAGAGTCAAATTCTTGAAGTTGCTTGTCCAACATTGACACAACTGCTTGGATACTGCATTCTTAGATCGTCATATACAGTACCAAACACATTGACAGCTGCAGTTTCTTTTGGTTTGTGAATTTTCAGCAAGAGTTGGATATCTAAAGTTACATTATTATTTTATAGCTTTCAGCTGTGGTATTGAACTTAAGCAAACTCCAGTACATGGTTTGAGCTGCTTCATGTTTATTTACTATGAGATACACAAGTGTCATACATTGGATAGAATTCCCTGAATTCATAATATTCCAGGTCAAATTTTGTCGAAGATTACACAAGAAAACTTTACCAAATTCTGTTATTGACTTACGAGGGTAGTTGAAAAATAAAGACGATAAAGCCAATAATTTTTAAGTCTGTATTATTTGTTCTTCTAAATGCAATTTGCAAATCGGTGCATGATAAATCTTAAAAACAATTAAATGCCCTATTAATTTATCAATATTTTTTGAAAAGGACTGAACAAACCTGAATATTATCAACATATAATCTTTTCTCGACCATGTCTTATGAGATATAACATGTACATTTATTGTAGTGTCAAAATGCCTTATGACACGCTAAGTCAATATGAATTTTCGTGTTATAATATGGCAAAATTATGTCCCACCTCTAAGTCAAAATTTTTGGGGCTCAAAATAAGTTCCCAACCACATGTCAATGCAGACTGTAAACAAGTTATAATCCAAAAAAGTAGATTTAATTCTGCTGACTTGGAACTGGTATGTACTGAACTCAATGGTATAACTTGTCATCAGGCTCATGATATGGCATGTTCAATTTGCTTGTGATAATCAGAGACAATGACAATCTGCCCTTTGAAGTCAACCATTTCCATTGTAACTCTAACCTAATTGACTGATTGGGCACTCTTCCAAAGCCTGTGGGGATGGAAATGATGATGCTCATGTATGCACGTGGAAGTAACTCGGTTCTTTCAGGATCATCCTAAACATCAGTTATGACTCGAGAAACTAGCGATAAAACATGAGGCACTCTGTCATTCCAGTAAATTGCTAACATACAAGGATTTCAGAGTTCATCCCAATTTCCAACAGCTGTATGAATTCTACAATTGACTCTAGGATAACATCAATATCCCACATGTTCAGGAGAGACCGTATTCAACAATAAAAAAGAGTTGACACTAATGAGATTGAGTTTCATAGCAGTTGTACCTGAAGAACGAAAAGTCCAGTATGAAAGATGCATGGGTTGATGAAAACAGCACAAAATTGGCCGCATTGGAAAAGCTCATCGGTATGTTGGAGAAAAATGTTATCAGAGTCGAGCATAACAACTCGATCATATGAAATTAGACTCCATGCATAAAGTTTGTTCAATGTCAACTTGAATCTGGTGTTGAAGTTTTGTTGATTTTCATACGGGTTCTTCAAGTTCTCAACTCTAATCACCTTCACCCCATCCTCCTCTTGCCTGATCATGCCAATCATCAAATGTGAGGTGCGATTTGATAGAGTACTTGGCCAAACTGAGTGTTTAACTATTAGTTTTGCAGCTCTAACTTCCAAAGTGTGGAATAACAGAATGCTCCAAAGCATGCTACTAACTAAACAGATTAGGCTCAGAACATGATATATTGTTCATTTGAGAAAACAAAAAAAAAAAAACAACAGCATGCTGCCAGGGTTAAAGGCATAAAACACATCCGAAAATTTTCATCTCTGGTCAAATAGAAATTACAAGCAGCTTTAAATTCTTAAAACTCGTCCATAAAATATATCTTTGATGCAATATGACCTGAAAAAGATCACTTATATATGCAATTTGAATTCCAGTAGTTCTTTTTGTCTAACAAAAGAAACTCGGGATTTTCCCAATTGAAAATTCAGCATAGTAGAAAGTCAAAGAATGTAAACTCTGAGTGTATCAACAATCATGAATTAATTTCAAAGTCAGAAATGGAAACTCCAGATTAAATTGGAACCTCATACATCACCGGTCACTCATTGAATCAATCGAATAAAGCCAACACCAATTTCTAAAGTTCAATAAAGAAATCCCAAATGATAGCAATTTGGCCCCTTTTTTTTTTCAGTAGATTCAATCGATGAATCCAGATCTGGTATTTCTGCTATTCTTGAGAAGATTAGGGGGTCAATATCGGGAACAACTCCTTTTCCTAACGAGTCCTTTTGTTCTCAAAGCACTGAAAAGTCAAAGCTTTTGGACAGCAATCCTCTCAAGGTCATGTCACCACCAAGTGAGAAAAATAGAAAGCAATGCAACGAGCAGAATGACCAAAAAACCAACCCTGACTCCTCAACAATAAAGATAAAAGAGGTCCCCTCAGCAAGAACGATTTTGAAGGAGAAAACACAAATCGATGGCTTCTACTACTACTATTCTTCTTCCCTTATGCCAGTTGATTCTATCCTACTCGAGGCTGGAAATTATTGTCCACCAAAGAACATAGACCTAATTTTTTATCATGTAATATCTATCAACGGAAAAGACAAATTAGTGTGTATGAATTGAAGGCCTTCACACCACACAATCTTTTGATGTTATTTCTGAAGAGCCTAATCTTTCTTTTTGGTAAAAATTCTCACTGTAGGAAAGACTGGGGGATAAACTTTTAACAGCAACACCGTCAAATGTTGAAAATATGTCACGAAAGAGAGAACATAAGAACCGGCGGAGATCGAGTCGGGAAGAGGACGGCGGAGTAATGGAGATCTCACAAGGTTTGGGCCCATCGGACGGGGACGTCGACGGAGGCGATGACGACGAGATCGGCGTCGACGTGGAGCCTCGCGAGGGACCTCATCATCACCCTCGTCGCCACGTAGAACTCGTAGTCCCTGGGTGTCCCCATGTACATCATCGCCGCGTACGCGTGCCGCCGCCTCTCCGTCGTCGCCGCCTCCGCCGCAGCCGCTGCTAGCGCCAAAAGCAGCGCCGCAAGTAACCCCAGTCGCAACTTGATTTCCATGTCGCCCGGGTTCCACCTTCCAACCCTCCTAAAAACCCGTGAAAACCAAGCTGAAACGACGGAAGATCAGATCTTTAGTCTACCACAGATCGGATCTCCACCTCCGGCGCCCTTCGCCGTGGCCCATTCTCCGAATCTCAGCAGTTTCCCCCAGGCGCAGCTCCACCGCCGCCCCGGCCCGTCGGACACACCCGGACGGCGTCCAAAGCCGGAGGCACGGTCGAGGGCTCGCCGGAGATCGCCGACGAGAGCCAGCAAAGGCACCAAAGAGCGAGGAGAAGGTCAAAGAAAGATCTTTTGGAGTTGGGGGTTTCTGATGAAACGGGGAAAGTGGCATCGAAGAAGCGCCTAAAGAGAGCATGGAACTAAAACACGAGCATGTAATCTAATAACATCACTTGCACCCTAACATTCACCCGACCCAAGTGTGGAAAACTGGCTGATCCCACGTGATTCCTTCCAATGGCCTCACGCACCCGTCGAGCCAGTAAGTAGGAAAAGATGCACAAGATATTGTTTACATTGATTTAATTAGCGCCACTAAATAAAGTAGTTGGCCATACTATAGAGACTCACTAGTCAGCACCCAGTCAAACAACTTTTATTGCCACGTAATTGGTATTTGGACTCGGGTTGACCTTATAACTATGGAAAACTCCTGTCATGACAACAGGGATTTTTCTATTTCATCTAAATTCAAATTTGAATGGGATTAAGTGTTTATTATTATTTGTTCTTACGTTTCAATCTAAATTATTTCTAAACCCGATTAAATAGTAGTCAAACACGGCAAAAGATGAGTGCGCCAACACTGTGATGGAACGCTTGCAGATAATGCCTTGTTAAGCTCATGTCAAAGTGCACATAATGCGCATGACAATGGCGTCATGCGCATCAACCTTGTCTTCAGCTTTGCAATGGAAGTGCACCATCTTGTACTAGTCTGAAACACGGATTTCATGACAATGCTAAATGTAGCGAGTAAAATTATTATAATTATTATTGAATTAATTGATTTTATTAGCTTCGAATGGATGTGATTCGAGGAAAGATTGATCATGTTTTTTAAACTAATTTTTTTTCTTTTGATCTCATCAAGTACAAACTATGAAGTCAACTAAAACAGGCAACATTAATCTTGACAATGACACTCAACTAATACTTTCATCAATATTGTGTGTGATGATATCAATGAATCGTTTGCCTAATGTGATGTGGTTAATATGTGTTCCTCGAATCATGTTATTTGGAGGATAAGAAATTTAATTATGAAAAAACTTCAATAAGAAGAAAGAAAATTTTGAAAATTAAAGCTTGATTGTTCTAAGAAAATATAATATAATTTTAGGTCTCGATAGGAGGTTGTAAGCAAAGTACCTTTGGATCGTCTCATGATTTATCCTTTGTAAAAATGAAGAGTGAGAGAAATCATTGGAGTATATGTGAGAGAATGTAAAAAAGAATCTTGGATTTAGTTTTAGGTTAATTCTAGAAAAGATTTTTAGTTTAAACTCATGGATAAAAAGTGTCAAACTACATAAATTTTATTTTATATTCACTATTTTATTATTGATTCTTTTGGTGTGATCAATGTCTTCTTCTCCTCTCACAAGACATACAACTTGGCATATGCCACAACCAAACTATCATGTCGGCAGCCAATTAAACCACATAAATGAGTCGTGGTTCTTGGAAGATGAATGCTTGCTGAAGCCATCTTTTAAGTTGTTCTGCAAATCTTGGTTGGATATTTGTCATCCACTGGTCTCTCCGATTGAATCTTTCTAATTTGATGGACTGGTGGGTGGGTGCACACATGATCTTCTCGTTTTCCTCCCACTTCTCCCACCGTCCCTTCTTATAATAAGGTCAAGTCGCACTACTTTTGTTTGAGGTCACCCAACTGGATAAGCCTTTTGTTTGCAAGTGCACCTCGGAAAGCTGAAGGGCCATGCGTAGGACAGATTCTTATCCTTCGTCGACATCCCATTTCCAAGCTCAGAAGATTTTGATGCTCTACACCTCGTAACTTGTCATTTATAATGTCTTGTATTCTCCTGAATGCTCTAAGATTTCCCTTTCTTTCTTTTTTTTTTTGTTGCTTTGACTTCCGATGAAGCAATCATATTACTGTGCATACAACAAATCATAGTACATCAGGAACTTAAAAATTCGATGATCGTCCGATCCATCTTGGTAGTATCACTGCAGATAATACCTTTTTAAGAATGCAAACCCAAATGTCTTTATATATGTCTTAACACGCAAGACTTTTTGTCAATCGTAATATCTTCCTGAACTCACTTCATTATGTCACACCATCGGTACTTTTCTTCAGATGAAACGTCTATGCAGTCTTTGAGTGCAAAATTTGTGCTGCATGGACTGGAGAAATGGGTGCTGATGGGAAGGTGTGTTTCCCACCTCGTCTCAGATGCACTCTAGGTTACTTGTTCAAGTCCAGTTGAAGACTAAATCTATCTACTTTCTCACAGGTCTGTGTTTGGAGAGCAGCTAACCGAAGGAGCAGATTATAAAATGACTCGAGGGAAGAACAATTACTTGCAGCCACACTTGCATTTGTTGTTCTGATGGTGTCAGAATAGTTGGTATCAGCTCTTGTTTTAAGACAACGACCCAGGACAAAATTATTAAGCTAAGAAAACCTTATCACATCTCTTATTTTAATTAATTAAAATTTTATCTATTCAACTTATGTAAGAGATATGAACCTTAAAATCCTCTAAAAATAATACTTCAGCATCTATAACATTTAATTTTTTGGTCATAAACGTAAGGTGTGTAATTTAGTATTTTGTACTGATCTTTATCGACGTTACATTTCAAATTCAGGTTATTCGGTCAATTAATTCTAAAGATTTCACTAAATCCTAAGAACTACTTAATATCGTTTCACGATATTATATGATCCTATCATTTGACATGATCTTCTTGTGTGCAATCTCTCTTGAGATGTTACTATGCATGCTTACTACTTAATTTCTTGACCATTTAATTAGTCGTATGATGCACAAAATATAATTTAGATTAAACAACATAGAAAGTCAAATGCATCTTATACGTTATCAATGTTCTAAAAAATCAAATCCATGTTAATGATTGCATCCGGTTTCACATCTGAGAGCCGAATGCAGCAAAACTTCATGATTATGGAGTTGACTAGATTTAAACATTTGGGAGTTCTTCTCATACTTTATATGTTGGGTGATGTCAAAGTGTTGATGATGAGTCACACAACAAAGCTCGTTGACTAACAGCAGTTTGCTGAACATATCATTTGGTACTTCAGAAGACGTAAAATATTTTGTAAGATCTTCAAAAACCTTAACAAGTTCTGCAGAAGTGTTATAGATGTCATGGCCATCTTGGCATCATAATATGCATCTCTTTTCTTGATCTTATCACCCTTCTGTACCTAATACGGATCTCAGGTTTCTTTTCTTTTCTTTGACTCTTTTAGGTGGACTTGCTTCATTTAGAGAAGGATTAGTGGAGGAAATGAAGCAGGAAGTGCGTCCACCCACCTGCACGTCATGAATCCATTGGTTATAATACAGTAAAAGGAAAGAGATGACCGTGAGAGAGAATAGGTAGAGAAGCCAACGAGAAAGGCGCTCATCCCGCATGCGCTGCCCAACTGTTTGTGTTTTTGTTCTTCGTTGTGTGCATTACAACATCGTAAGCATCCAACACAAGTGTGCTAATAATACATAAGTTTGTGAGCTTGAGATTAAAAGATGGAATACTCATTATTCATAATAGAAAGGCTGCTGCATCTGGAACAGCTTCCAACGAGCAAAGTGAGTGCTTGCTGAAGTTACAAGACTTCTTAGACCAGATTCACTGTTGTCTGTTAAGATGTACCTTCCAAAACAAAAGGTAGAAGGAACACCGCTACCAACACAAGGAGATACAGGAACCAGAAGGGCCCCGATGGATTGAGGGGAATGTGATTGATGTGCATTAGGACTTTGGTTTTACTTATAGATCAGTTCAGTTGAGAGTTAGAAAAGGTGTGTTAATGGGGACTCTTTAACTGCAACACGAAGCTCAGTATGACCATATAAACTGGGATTTCTTTTCCTAGTGAAAGCTGCGGAACCCTTCTATTTGGATTGGGGATGGTGTGTTGGTCACATTTTGATCAGTAGGTGTGCACTTTCTGGTGTACTACCCAACGAGGTGGCCCTGACATCATGACACACAGGGGAGCAAGAAATAGCACTGTGCCATAAGCAATGCTTTGTTTTCAGGGTCAAGGAGCAAAAGAACACAGACTTACAGCAACCAATAGAAAGTGGCCTTCTTCTCCTGCTTCTCCAGTTGGATCAAAAGCATTCATCTTTATTAGAAAAAGGAGTTACATGATCTTTGAACAAAAGGAAAATTGACAAAGAACTGTTGGTCCCGAGGGAAAAGAATTGTTCTTGTAATTACAGTCTTCTAATACAACATACAGTGTCAGGTTCTTCCTTCTCGTTTCTGTTTCTGTGAAGTCGGAACAATAACGAAAGACTATCATCATGCCTCACTGCCCTCGGTGGCCGACGAACCAATCCCCACCTGCAACCAAGGAGAGCTCTCCCCTCCCATGTTGACGTCCTTGAGCTCACTCAACTTTGCTAGCTTCACCTTCCTGTCCGCTTCGTCATCGACATTGAAGCTGGACATCTCAGTGTTGTTGTCCTTGCTGTGAACGTTTGTGTTCTCATTGTTCTTGTCGCTGCTGCTGGTGGCTCTGTGTTTACTCGTCGTGTTGCCACGATCCATCCATGAGCGTAAGTAGATCGCTGCAGGCATTTCGAGCCGCAGTGAACTCCCAATATCCCTCCTGGTCCTGGCAATGTCGTCGACGGGCGCAGGCATATTGAGATCGAGCGGCTCCGAGCTGGAAGCCTCGAACATTGATCTAAGCGTTAGCTGGCGATGGAGGTTAGCGTGGTCGGGCATGGGGTGGAGCTTCAGGCCGGGATCCGGCGAGTTCGACGTGATCCAGTGGCACCGCTTGTGCCCGCCCAATGCCTGCCCGGACGTGAACACGCGGTGGCATATCGAGCATTCGTGCACCTTGGACTTCTTCTTGAGAGGGGCGACGGCCAAGGGACCAGTCGTGTTCTCAAACGGCACGATCGCCATGGACATCGACGCGACCATTTCGCTGCTGCACTTATCGTGAGTGATGACCTCTTCGTCGGGCGGGGCCTCGTCGAGGGCGTCGACCTTGGCGGCGAAACACCCTTTCACCTTCTTGTGGCTGGCCCTGTGGCCACCCAGTGCTTGGTGCGAGCTGAACACCTTCTTGCAGGCCTTGCACTCGAACGTTCCCCTGGGAGCGCTCGGCAGAGGTGGTGATGCAAACGCAGGAGCCTTGGCCGTCTCCGTCGCCGCCCCAATCGTGAACGCTTGCTGCCGCCGGTGATCATCCTCCTTGCTCGCGGACGCGCACGACTCCTCGGTCTCGGTGACGGTCACCGGTTCGACCCGGGCAGCGGACAGCATCACCAAGCAGTTCGCGAGGTCTTCCTCTTCGCTCAAGACCACCTTCCGCCGAGACCGCTTACCCTTGGACCAACCGGCGCATCCCTTCTGGCCGACGAGATCGTCCTCCCCCTCGGACCTCGGCGACGGGAGCAGCGACTCGTCGCCCTCCTCATCGGAGCTGCACTTGCCGTGCTCAAGGAAGGACTTCCACGACAGGAACTCCTTGCCGCAGTTCTCACATATGCGGCAGCTCTTGAGGCGGTTGGGGTTGGTGCGGAGCGCGTACATCCGCTTGGTGCCGGCGTCCGTCGAGCCGTTCAGCTTGTCGTCCCAATCCGAGCCGCCGCAGCCGGAGGCGTCGCCGTCGGCGTAGGCCTGGCCGCCCATCGCGTTGTCGATGATCCCATGGGCGCGCATGTGGCCGCCGAGGGCACGACCGCAGCCGAAGCCCTTCTTGCAGATCCGACAGTAGTGCTTGTAGGTCTGTGGCTGCTGCTGCTGCTGTTCTGGTTGTTGCTGGTCCATCACCATAGCCATTAGGAAAGAGAGAGAGAGAGACAGAAGACTGGCTATAGAAGGAGGTTTGTAGTGGTTGTGATTGATGCAGGGGTGGGTTAGTAAAAGTTTGGATGGTGCAAGACTAAGCTCAAACGGGGTTCCCTCTCTCTCTCTCTCTCTCTCTCTCTATTTATCTTTCTATCTATCTATCTCTTTCTCTTTCGTCTCTCTCTAATACGCATGTGTTGATCTTAGTGGTGTAATTGAGTTGATCCCTGGTTTATAGTTGAGGTGTTGGTTGGAGGTGGAGGAGGGAGGAGAGTGGAGAGTGGAGCTGGGATGTAGTCGCTGGTGACAAGTGGGCGTCAGGAATGGGGTTTTGGGTCCGGCCCGGGTGGTGCGGGGCGCGCTGCGTTGGCGCCTCTGGGTCAAAGCTCCAAAGTGTGGGTGAAGAGGAGGGGTGATGTAGGGTTGGCCTTCCATGGTAGACTACAGGATTCACCACCACCACCACCACCATCCATTAACTCTTAATATGTGGTTTTCCTTCTTTCTTAAATAAAAAAATACAAAAAAATCGATCTCAAGTTATTTTACTCTTTTCTTATTTGATCGCGGTGTCATTGTATAAGATTATAATTGAGATTCACTAGAGAGAAATTTAATGAGGGTTGTCTATAATGAGTCCTTGTCATTTAATGAGTATTTAATGAAGATAATAGAACTATGTCCCTTATCATGCCATATTAAGTAGAGTGTATTATGATTTGTTTGTCCGGTGGATACATCTAAAGGTACAAAATATGAGGGAAGAACCTGAAATCAAAAGAATAATTTTAAAAAATATATAATAAACAAATATAAAATTAAAAATAATGTACATATGATTTTGGTTCAACCTTTCCTACCTATATTGGAAAATAAAACACTTCTTACTTACGTCGGTAGAGTAAAAATTTAAAATTTTACTATATAAAAATAAATTATAAGTTTCATTCCATGTCAAATCATACATAAATTCCAGATATTTTTTACATAAATTTCAAAGAATTTTTTTAATATTTAATTCAACTCGTAAAAAAAATCAAATTATATTTTCACATTCTTCTATTATCTAAAGTCAGGATTTATGAAGTATTTATGGAATAATCGAACCATAACCTTTTTCCTTATATATAAATCTCTATATAGTTGGATTTCTTATATCCCAAAGTGTTAAATTTGAAAATTCAAAAAAACTTATCAACTTCAATATATCAATATTCGTATAAAATTTGAAAGTAGTATATATATATATATATATGATTGGATAAGAAATGAATGAAATCTGTTAGAATTGGAAGAAAAACTTGGGTTGGTTGGAGAACTAATAAGATCATGGCGGGTCAAGGTTAGGTTACTGTTTGATCTAACCCGATCGAAAGTTCGATCAACTTTGATTGGAGTCTAAGATGACGTCGGGATAAATCTTTCAAACATTAATCAGACTAGGTATAAATATTAATAGAATAGAGATATGAGATGTACGAATAATTTAAATATTTAAATAAATAAATATATATATATATATATATATATATATATATATATATATGTATGTATGTATGTATGTATAATATTAAAATTCAAAGGGAAAAATATGCTCTTTTCGAACTTTGGGAGGATTACATGTAAAATCCCCAAACATACTCTCTACTGATGGCAAAGGAAGACACGAAAGCGAAGGGTCATCTCGAACGATAGGTGACAACGACGAGGGGGAAGTTAGCGGTGCGATGCCGGCCCCTTGGCTTGGCTCAAAGAACGGCACATCCGCCTCTTCCCACGGTCACTGACGAAAAGACCCCCGACAGGAGGAAGAAGGAGGAGCCCTCTCGCTCATGAAATGCTTCCTGCTAGTACGAGTTTGTCAAGGTTGATTAATCTCACATCGGACCGGACAAAACAGGAAAGAAAAAGACAAGCGACATTTTGGTGATTTAATTTTTAATTATTGATTCCAGTTTTTTAGAGTTTGATGGTTAATTGTTGCCGTCGGCTAGGTGAAACTATGGCTCCGGGGCAATGCGGATCACTAATACGTTTTCTCCAAATTTCTTCTTTGAAGGTACACACCCGCTTTCGTTGTTGATCTGGTTCTTTCATGATTTTGAGCGGTCTCTTCACGGTTTTCATAGTCTGGATCCTTTCATTATGTTAAAAACAATCGTAAAAATCAAGTTGAGAGTTGGTCCCATTAAAGTTTCAAAACAAAAATTATTCAACTTGTTCGAATCATGTCGTATACCATCAATATCATGCATTTTGTATCTACTAAATGCATAGCTAAAGATGAATTTTGGCCTTGAAGCCATTTGTTGCTAGGGATTTAATGTTTCCAAGAATTACCAAAAATTATATATGTGTGTGTGTGTGTATAAATTATTAATGTTCCTATTGATAATATTATAGGAGCATGCCTTTCGTAAGATTAATGCATTGAAAAATTGTGACATGTGTTGCATAAACATGTAACACTACAAAGAAGCAAAAAAGAACAAGCTAGATTATTAGTTAGAAGCTTGAGCACATAAGCCCAACTGGGATAGTAATAGTGAGAATTATCTCATTGTGCATTTGAGCATGGTAATGCATTAGATGGTTGATTGACTATACTTAGCACATAGAGCACAAATTTTAAAGATATTTTTTCCTCTGCTAAGGTTTTGTGGTTAATTAATGGATAATATCAGAATAAAAATAGAACTGTAAGAACAATAAGATATAGACCCAGGCTATCTTCCTTTTTCTCCATCTTATTCTCTCTTTTTCCCCTCATTTTCTTATTTTTATCATTTCCCCCTTTCTTAGTTCTCCTCTTTTATTGAATTAAATAAATTAGATTATATGGTTGTTTGGTACAGACAATATGGCTTGCAAGATTTTATCAAACAGTTCAGAATGGCATGCAGCTGTTTACCCTTGTCAGTAACTTTCAAGCATGATATATGTCAGCCTGCAAGCATTGGTATAGACAGGCTTGGCCATTCTGCAACTCTATGAATTTTCATGCAAAATCATGTGTCTTGTGTGGGGACACAATAACGCTAAATTTCACATTCATTTTTGTGATAGAACAAGGGTCGACACTTTGGGTACCGGATTCATGCTGGTCCATGACCCGACCAGCATGAATCCAGTCCATACAGCATATGGACACGGGTAACAAAGAAAGAATCCATAAGACTTGGGATCCAACACCATGATAAAATACTACCCTCATGATTAGACCATGTCCCTGAGATTTGATAAAAGAAAGGCGCACTAGCGGTTAATACGTTGTGATTGGATAAGTTATTAAGAATATAACGGAACGAAAGACCAAGGAAAGGAATCAGAATGCACCAAAATGCAAGTACTGCACCAAACTCTGGTGGATGTTTCTTGTTGTAAGTGAATTCAACGAAAAGACCCAGAAATAACAAGTAGTGAGAAAATGAATTTGTTGACATTTTGTGCTCATTTCCAAATTTTAGCTTAGTTATTCCCTAGTAACCACAGGATGATCCCAACCTCCTTTTAGTACAAGAGAGTAGACGAGCATGGAGGACCCTATATCTCTTAGGGTTGTACCACTGTAGTAGTTTGAAAGTCAGCTTAAGAGAGAGCTGTTGATTGTGCACTCAACAGCTTCCCTGTAGAGAGAATGTTTTGCAAGGTTTTTTGTGAGGGTATAAAACATATAAAAAGAGCCAGGTGGTAAGCCCTATATTGCACGCAGACCTCCTAAAATTGGGCTGACCTGTATGCATCAGGCAGTACACACAAGTCCATCCGGTTTGTAGAACTTTGTGATAGAACACTCTTCGAGTGTTAATTGTATCAAATTAGATGTGACAAAGATAAAAAAGAATAATTTTTTACATGCTGTAGGCTTCTTGTTTAGAAAAGTGGACACGTAACTACAGATTAAGATTTAGTGTCACAGTAAATTGTCATTATACTGATGATATTAGTAATAGTGTTTTATATAAATGTCATTTTGCTTTGAACATTTTAAAAATGATTTTTCATTCATGTCATTCTTTATCGTTTCTCTAAGTGTGATAATTAAGTGCCTAAGAGCCTCTTCTTCTTTAGACTTCTTATGAACCCTGATTGTTTGGTCATCCCTAAGTTAATGAAAGTATGCCAGAATTTTCTTTTATGCCAGATGGGATTTGTTGCTGGATCATATTGTGTGCTTACAGGCATGGAAAGACAAAAGATGATGGAACATGGATATTTTTTCCTTACTAGATTAGCCTGCAGTTGTCAACTGTGATTATGGTGAGGGAAGTACTTTTGCAAAATCTGCCATGGTGAGACAACTCTAGCTCTGAATCCAAAAGTTAAAGCAAGCTTTGGTGATTAAAAACTCCAGCTAACATTGACTTTTAAGGGCTTTTGGAATGTCTGTTGCATTTACTGAATCACTTTTATATGAAGTTTAATAAATTCATCAGTCAGATACTGATCTAGCTAAAATGACATGGGCATATGATGAGTACACATCCTGAGGGTTAGCTTGCCCCTTCTGGTTCATTCAGTTGAAATGTGTCATCCATGGTTTATCTCTTTTGGAACTATCCTTTGTTACTTTAGATGCAGAGTTGGTGCATGTAATTTCAATAATATTCTCTGCACAAAATTTGTCATTCTCATGTGCATGTTTTCTTTCTTGTAGATGTCTTAACTCATCCGACCTTCTGGTGAAGATTAATAAACGCAGTAGGTATGATGTTTCATTTGACTCGCTATTCGAATTCTGCGTCCTATTCTACATTCTATGTTATATACTTAATTTGCTGTTTGGTTCTACTGGTTGCACTTTCATGATAAAAAACTTTATGTTTTGTACTGTATGTTAGTCCTTTTGGTCCTAATAACTTATTTTCAAAACAATTGTTGGGTGGAACAGCCTCTAACAAGTAACCACGCTTATAAAATTCTGTCAAGAACCAAATCCAAATAGGAGCCATAGGCTGAAGCTTGTGTCTGTAGGTCTGACCGAGATGTTTTTGTGCATGGACCAACTCAAAATATAAGTTGTTAGCTTTTTGGTAGGTTAGGCCATGTAATTGATATCATGGTTCTACGTTTTGTTCGGACAGGTACATCCCAGTCCTGTATCGGATCCTTATCAGTTGGCCAGGGACCAGCATGGGTCTGGTAACCAACACAACAAACCATGATTGCAACTATATAAAGATGATGTAATTAGGCAATTTTGGAAGTAGTTGATCCAGGTGAATTCTGCATTCAGCAATAAAATTGCAGATTTTGGTGTTTCATCAAAATCAAAAGACCTTAGCAGTGACACAAATGGTAAGATAATGCAGAATCCTATATGCACCAAAAATGTATAGTGTTTGGTGGATTCAACATCCATTCAGTGGGATACTACACGTTTCATCTCGTAAGACTAATGCCTTCTTTCTTCAAGAATAGGCTGGAAAAATGGAGCTGTCGGGGAAGCTAAAATTTTTCTAGGTAACTGTAGCATCCTGAAAGTACAGAAAATTTTGATCCTTTTTTCCATTAGCTTATGTTATTTCAAAGAGTTATAACTACCGTTATGATTGTGTTTGTGTAACCGTAGGAATATACAAAAGTTATATCAGCACCTGTGAGTGAATTAAGTTTTCAAAATGAGCACCTGTGAGTGAAGAGCAAACCTCGACGCCATGGTATTCTTTGTGACCCGATTGAGTAGGATTCGAGTAAGAAAAATAGTTTTTTGACTTGTAGGGGTAAGATCTCATACATTTCAATCACTTTGTCAGGCGTACTTACAGAGTTTGGACATATAACTTAGGCTCCATTAATTAAAAAAAGCATTTTTATAGTGTAAATGGCTCTTAATATGTGTCAACAGATGATCATGTAGGCAAAACCTGCCAACATGCACCCTAAACTCAAGCCCGACACACTGTTCTGGGATCCCTATCAAAGGTACAGGTGGGATCAACTCATTAAGGCGTGGATGTAATGGTGCAGAATGTGTGTCGGCAGGGTTTGCCTGTATTGATATATAGCATGTGGCATTAGTCATGTCCTAAAATTACCATGCTTGGCCTTCCTGTATAACCTGTGAAATCTAGCAAGCTGCAGATTTCTGGTAGTGCTCAGTGATTCCAATTTACTTGCCCGCTAATACATTTCATTGTTTATTTTCATGTAAAAGATGCCAAGATTTGGTTATGCCTTGACCGATTTTTTTCTTCGTGGGCTAAGTTCAGCGGTTAACTCTCGCCTGTATCATTTCACTTTGGATACCCAAATAATGCCTAAAATATCTCTAACCAACCTTAATGATATTTTTATTTATTTTTTTCATTAGTCTTTTTTTATCGTTTTGAACTATTAAAGTGTTTTCATTTGGCTCATTTATAGTGGTTTTCAATAGTATTATAGTGCTTTTATTAAAATGTTGAAAACACTGTAAAGTTATTGAAGAACACTGTAAATAATATCATAGTATGTCTATTTAGTTGTCATTACTAGTAGATCATTACAATGTCATATATTTAGTTTTGTAATTGGTTTGGTTGAGATTAGTATCATTTATAGTGTTTTTATTGTAATGATCAAAACATAGGTCAGTTTTTTTATCCCTATTTAGGTGATATTTTAAAACTATTATAAATATCTATTTGAATGCAAGTATGATATATTAAATATTTTCTAGTGTGCATTGATTTCATTTGGCTCACTTGTGTTTTTCAATAGCATTATACAGTTTTTACTAAGGTGCTGAAAACACTTTTAACCCATTGAAAAATATTGTAAGTGATATCATATTACATATCTTTGGTTATCATCACTCATATTACATATCTTTGGTTATCATTACGGTACTGAATTTTAGGCTTGAAGTTTGTGTGATTGACACTACAAGTTTATTTGTATCATTTATATTATTTTTTGAAGTAAGTTTTATAATATTTTTTATTGTGGTGGTCAAAATACTGCAGTAGGCCAAAACATTATAATAGATCAAAACCCTATAATGGACAAGGAAAAATATTATTGGGGTTGATGATGGATATTTTGAATATTACTTTAGACAGAGAAAAACGAAAGCAAACGATACCTTTTGGGAATAAAAAATAAAAAAATGATATTTTTTTCAAAAAAAGTCACCCTTCAAAAACATCCAAAGAGAGTCCTAATTTGAACTGTTCAAGATGATAAAAATACCTTGCTGACAACTTGACAATTTTAATTTGTGATTTATTTTTATCAAAATCAAAGTAAATCAAACCAATCATATTGGTCCAAATAAGTTAAATAGAACTGTAGTGCCTTTGATTGAAACGATTTGGGTTAAATTCGATTTCCAAAAACAGTCCACCTTGTTATAAATATTGTAGCTCGATTTCAATTAGTTTAAATTTCTACCAACAATAATTATCAATTATTTGATAAAGTTTTATAACATTTATCATCATCTATTGTGAAAGTATGATAATAAAAAATAAGACATTATTCACTGAATCGAAAACACTATAATTTTATTAAATTGTTATTATCGGTCTGGTTCAATGTGGGATCAGTTCAGCTAAAAATCTGATTCAGCTCAAAGTAGATTCGGTAGAAACATTTATTTTCTACAATAAAGGCATTTTGGTATTTTTGCAAAGGGAAAGGAAATACAGTAATGGAAGTTGTGATCCTGCAAAAATGAGCTTTTTATCGGGAAATCACATATATTAGGAAACTGATTCACGAAACTTAAACAATCTGAATTCTGCATGAAACTTGTATTCATGGAAGCTGCTTGGCAGGGGCGGAGTCACAAGTCACAGTTTTGGTCGTTGTCGTCCCAAATCTTTCTTTCATTCAATTGCTGTCACTTATTGTGCAGCTTCATCAGCATCCGATCACCTACCATTTGGATGGAGGTGATGGGATTCCAATCGTTCAATCCATGGCGCCGTCCCTGGCGGCATAGCAAAAGGATTAAGATTTTGATGCAGCTTATAATCTGAACGTGGTATCAGCAGACATCGTTGCCGTCCAGAAGCTCTGGCCTGTTGGCAGCGGCAGCCGCAGAGGCGGGCGGTTGGTTCTTGTGATGGCGGAGGAGGAGCTCCTTCTGGCGGCGGATCTCCATGACCTTGCGATGGGAGTTGGAGTGCTGGGTGAGCACGAAGGCTGGGCTGGCCGCCGGTCGGTACTCCGGCAGGAGCCGCCCGGACTTGTACCTCACCCCGCACGCGTTGCACAGCGTCTTCGGCCCCAGCGGCCCCGTCCGCCACTGCGGCGTCTTCTCCGATGCGCAGTGCATGCACCGCCGCACTCCGCCTTCCGCTCCGACGCCCCATCCGCTTTTCTTTCCTCTAATACCGCCATTGCTGCCGCCGCCTCTGCTGCTAATACACTTAATACCGATGGAATCAGGTTGGGAAGGTGGGAAATCAGAAGAGGACGAGGACGACGGAGAGGACTGCGGTGGTGACGTTAACGAGGACCAAGTAGGATTGCTGCTCCTGGACCGCTTGCTTCTCGCTGCGCGACGTGCAACGCATTGGTCCACACCTAGCTGGTTGTCACCGGCAATGCGTTGGTCCACTAAAAGCTGCTTGTCGCTGACGGGGGTGGTAAGGCCGGTGTACTGGTAAGGGGCGTCAGAGAAAGAGTCCTCGACGAACTGCGACAGCCATTCCAACTCCGCCGCCTCTTCGCTCTGCAGCAGAGGAGAAACAAATCCGAACACAAAACGAAAGAGAACAGAAAGAAGTCGACTGGGTGTCATCACCGGCAGTCGACAAGGCCGGTGTTCTTCGTGGACGTGCTCACCGGAACATAGAGGTCGAAAGAGGAGTCTGTTTCTGCAGTTCCACCGGCAGTAAAGAATCGGGTGTCAGCACCAAAAGCTGAGGGGAAGAGATCGCGGCCGGAGAAGTCGAGGACGTCGGTGACGCGGAGAGCGTCAACGGCGGATGGAAGGCCGTAAGGATAAGCTGGAGCAGCAGCATCTTGCAGCGGTGCAACAGTAGCTAATGAAGCAGAGTAGGAAGCTGGCGTTCTCATTCCGAAGTCCATATCCAGCGTCATCGCTCGCTTCCGCGCCATTCATGCCAGCAAAACAGGAGAATTCCCTTCTCTCCTACAGCAACAAGCGACGAGAGATAGTGAAGCTGCTTGTGGTAGCGAAACACAGACTGGGGGGAAGCAATGAAGCACTTGCATTATGGAAGACACCGACGCCAACGTGGATTAATACGACTGCCTCCCATGACAAACGAGAGCAACATGGGATAATAGTATATGTATGCATATAGTTCGCCCTCTTCGAGACAAATGTACATATTTCCACCGTCAACCCTCTTTACCTGTGTCCGCTGGAACACTTGTCCCAAAGAGGATGACGTGGTTCACTTGTATCCGCTGGACCAGGAAACGATCCTTCATTACCGCCCCTGTACTGCATCCGACCATCTGCCCTCGTCCATGGATCCATTTCGCAATCTTAAAGCGACTACTGACCACCGTGTGATGCGTGAAGGACGATACACGGAGCGCGTCATCAAACCTGGAGGAGGTCGTTGCACGTGCACTTAAGGAAGCGGTGGAGGTAAGGCTTAATTATAATCCGCCTTAAAACATCCCCATGGTAAACAAAATTACGCAACCCACTCCCCGCCATCTGGTCCCTCTCCTCGCCACGACTCACGTCATGGGCGATGGTGTCACCGCCCGAAAACTCTGGCTCCACCACGTGGCCGTCGCTCGCAGTGCCGAGAGTTCGTACCAGTCACACCGGGAATTGTCGTGTAGTACTGCCGGTCCCGGTGCACGATCACTGCGTCCCACCACGACGAAGCCACGGAATCCAAAGTGGATTCAAATACCATTATGATAACAGCTTGATATAATCACGTGCCGGCTGTGTCAGCTTGATATAATCACTTCGAACAGTATCATCGGCATCCCGTCCTGTGTCAGCTGCCCTTCGATTGTCAGCACAGCGTCCCCATATTTCTTTATTGCCACCTTCGTCACTTCCGCCGTACCGCGAGGTGGGATCGCCGCCTGCTCTTCCCTTCTCCTTCCCCATGCTTCTCCACCTCTTCCCTTTCCTATCTCGTCATTCGCATAATCGATAAGATTAATTCAAATAATTAAAAGTAAATAAATTAATATATATATATATATTTTAAATATATATATATATATATATATATATATCTTTCAACTAATATAAATAAATATTCTTAGATTAAAATATCCTTCATTCCTTCTATTTTTTTTCTTTAAAATTCTATAGAAAATCAACAAATATGATATCACAACCTAGTTCGAAAAAATCAATACGTCAACTAAAAAAAAAAATCCAAAAAAATAACATATATTGGAGTAAATATTTTTAATCAAATTCTTTCTATATTCAAAGGTAAAAATTATCAGATTAAAATTTTGGTATAAAGTAATTTTATTGAGAATGATCTATAGGATCTTAGTAATAAAAAAGATCAAATGAATGAGAATGTAAAGAAAGATGCAAGAGGTTTGTACCTGCTACAACAAGCAATAAATGAGTCCATATTTTTTCGAATCAGATAATATCAACATTAATAAAGTCTGAAAATATTAAAAAATATATTTGAAGACACAAACAAAGTAAAAATTTTAAAGTTTTAAATTCTTTGATGTGAACTCAAAACTGTTATGATAAAAGATTTTGAATCTATTACTAGTTTTTTTCTCAAAACTCTCTTCTATTGTGAACTAAATGAGTTCGATGAAAACCTAAAAGATGAAATTATAATAGAAAAGTTATGTGAAGTTTATCTCCAAATTTTGATATTATTTCTACGATAGAAAAAGCTAAAGATATAAGTATATTATCTGTTGAGTTCATGAATAAAAAGTGAATAAATCTTCAGATAAAACTTCAGAACATGCTTTTCGATGGATTTCTAGTGAGGATTGGAATCTAATTGACATCTTAGTATGACCTTGAGGGAATTGACAAATCACACTAAGTCCAAAAGGTAGGCAATTCTTGCTAATCACAACTCCTCGTGATTCCCATCTTGTTTGACCTCTAAACCATCATAACCTCGAGAGACTCGACCAACTATGATGTTTGGTTAAGTCAACACCATTATTATAAGATGAGTCTGATTCGATGATACACCCTCGAGGGACTTGACCAAGCATACCATATCCTTCGGTGACATCTCCATGTCGTAAGCAAGATCTCAAATCCTAATCTGGTAAGTTGAATATCAGATTTTGATGATGAAATCAATTGATAAAATTATGAACTAAAGAGCGTTTGAGAAAAATGATGCAGGACTAACTTCGATCATAGAAAGGCAAATCGATTAAAGCAGGAGAACCTGACATTTGGTCGGAGTGGATCATGTCAGAGATCGAGCATTGAGCCGAAAGGATTGGGCATTGCGCTAAGATCGAATATTGCAGAAGGTTAACATATCGATGGATCAGAGAATACGCTGAAGGAAAGGATGACACGTTAGAAGTTCAAACGAAGTGTCGGATGAACCAATGATATGCTAGACAATATAGGATTCATGATTATAATCATTTGTGTCTTGATCGAAATAGTTTGGGTTTTAACTGAGTTGGTTTTGAGTGTAACCATGCCAACTTAATTAAGGGCCCATTGGGCTTAATTATGACTGAATTGGGCCTATTGAAATGCCAATTTAGTAACTTGAAGTTAGGTTAAGTGGTGGCACCGCTAGACCATGCGATGGAACCACTTGTGAGTTAGAAAATATAGAGTGTATATTTTCGAAAACTCGACGATGGTACCACCCAAACTAGTAGTAGTAACATTAGAACATAGTCTTTTAGGTTGTATCAGGTGGTGGTACCGCCCAAGCAAGTGATGGTACCGTTAGAGCCCAGTCTCCCAAGCTTTGTCAAGTAATAGTATTACCTAGCATTAGCGGTAGTACTGCCAGTATCTCGAAAACCCAGGGATGAGACTTTTTGGCTTAATTTTTAAAGCCATTTGGGGCCTATAAATACCTCACTCATTCTTGCTTGAGATAGTAAGAAAAGAGCATGAAAAACTTGTGATTCTAAGTGTATAAACTCTGTTGAAAGTGTTGAGTTCCTTTCTCCTTAAGCTTATAAGTCATTGTAAGGGAGGTGTGATGATTAATTGTAAAAGAGAGTTGTAACAATGGTAGTTGATCTTTGCTCGTTAAAAAGAATATCATTAGTGAAAGCCGGTAACCTCGACGGAGGAGGAATCGGGAGTGGACGTAGGTCGCGACGATTAAACTACTATAAATCTAGTATGCATTTTCTTTTATACTCTTCATTACTATTGCTTACTACACTTACTCATATTCTAAATTAAACATATATTCGATATCAGTTTCATCGAACAAATTTTTGATATCGCCCCCCCCTCTCCTCCTCTTAGTGTCATTACGATCCTAACAGTTGATATCAAAGCTTGGTTCTCTCAGTTAGTTTAACACCTAAGAGAAATTAAATGACTTTTACTGGGAATCAAAAGGGTTACTCTATCACTTGTCCTCTTATGTTTAATGAGACGGATTACACATATTGGAAGATACAAATGTAGATTTTTTTTTTATTTCTATGGATTTTGATTTCTGGAATGTCGTTAAATATGATTTTCAAAAATTCTCTAGACCAATGAATGAATAAAATAATCTAGAGAAGAAAATATTTTCTTTAAATGCTAAAGCTATGAACGTTTTGTTTTGTGCTTTAAACAAAAATGAGTTTAATTGTGTTTCTATATATGAAATTGCACATGATATTTAGCACAAACTTGAAGTTACTCAGGAAGGCACATGTAGAATAAAAGAATATAAAATTAATCGTTTGGTACATAGTTATGAATTATTTAGAATGAAGCCAACTGAAATCATTTGTAACATGTACACTCGTTTTACAGATGTTATCAATGGTTTGAAAGCTCTTGGTAAATGTTTTACTAATCTTGAACTTGTTAATAAAATTCTAAGATCTCTTCCAAAAAGTTGGGATTCAAAGGTAATTGTAATTCAAGAAGCAAAGGACTTGAACAACTTTCCTCTTGAAGAACTCATAGGGTCATTAATGACCTATGAAATAACTTGCAAGGCACATGATGAACATGAGAACAACTTTTCAAAGAACAAGAAGGATATTGCACTTAGAACAAAAGAAGATCACTCAAGCGAAAGCTCAAGTGATGAAAATGACTTGACACTCCTTATAAGAAAATTTAAAAAGTTCATAAAAAGGAATAAAACAAATCCTGTAAAACAAGACTCTAAGAATAAAAACAAACTAAAAAAGGACACAATCATTTGCTGTGAATGCAAGAAGCCAGTGCACTTCAAAAATGAGTGTCCACAACTGAAGAAAAAGTTGCTAGCGCAAAAGAAACACTCGAGGCAACTTGGGACGAATCAAGTGCATCAGAAGATGAAGAGCAAACCAATGAAGACGAGATGGCGAACTGCGCTTCGATGGCTCTCAACAATGAGGTATATGACTCAACTAAAACCTATTTATCTTATGATAAATTACTTGATAGATTTCTTGATTTATCTCAATGATGAGAAATGACTTACAAGATACATGATGAATAACTTTCAAAAGAATAAGAAGGATATTACACTTAGAATCAAAGAAGACCACTCAAGTGAAAGCTCAAGTGATGATGATAACTTGACACTCCTTACAAGAAAATTTAAAAAGTTCATAAAAAGGAATAAAACAAATCATGTAAAACAAGACTCTAAGAATAAAAATAAATTAAAAAAGGATATAATCATTTGCTATAAATGTAAAAAGTTGGGGTACTTAAAAAATGAGTATCCATAACTGAAAAAGAAGTTGTTAGCCCAAAAGAAAAATAAAGTATTTAAGACAATTTGGGACGAATCAAGTACATCAGAAGACGAAAAGCAAACCAATGAAGATGAAGTGACGAACTACGCGTTGATGACCTTTAACAATGAGGTATATAACTCAATGAAACGTCTTTACGTTATAATGAATTACTTGATGCGTTTCTTAATTTGTATGATAAATTTAAATTAGTTGGTAAGAAATATAAATTACTAAAGGTACATGACTAGAGATTCATATATTATGATGAAATATCATAAGATAAAGAGGTTTTAGTTGAGCCATACAACTACACTCAAGGCAAGGCTTGTAGGGCACCTATGACTAGCAGTATATAACTTAACTAAAACCTCTTTATCTTATGATATATTACTGGATAGATTTTATTATTTATATGATGAATTTAAATTAGTTTGTAAGAAATATAAATTACTAAAAAACGATCGTGTTTCTCTCTATAGTAAATTTGATAAATTAAAAAATGAGTATAACAATTACATGTTAACTTCTTGCACTAAATGTGAAGAGTTAGACTAAGTCAAAAAGGAAAATATATTATTACAACAAATATTAAAAAAATTAAAAATTAAAAATAAATCATTAAACATGATTCTTACTAACAAAGGTTATGTATATAGAAATGAAGGAATTGGCTTTGTGAGTAGTAATACTCAACAAAAGCTAACTATATTTGTTAAAGGACCCACATTATATATTTTTCCTAAAGTTAAATATAATTTTTGTGATAGATATGGTCATATACTTATAAATATTTATTTAAAAAATATAGCTCGCATAAATTAGTTTAGTTTCCTAAGGAACCATAAATGACTAATGCCAATAGTCAAAATAGGTAGATCAAATTATGAGGGACCCAAAGTTAAATAAGTATTTAAAGCAAATCCCTGTAGATATATCTACAATCGAAAGCTAGGAGCAAAAGATAATATCTTGATAGTGGATGCTCAAGGCACATCACTAGAGATCTAATATATTTCTCTAAGCTCACTAGCCAAGACGAATAATATGTCACATTCGGAGATAACAACAAAGGAAAAATTATTGGCAAAGAAAATATAGGTAACAAATCAAACCTCTTGGTTGAAGATGTTTTATTAATAGATGGTTTAAAACATAATTTACTAAGTATTAGTTAATTATATGATTAGGGATATAATATTAAATTTGAATCTAATGCTTGCATTATAGAGATACCATACAAAAATAAATCTATGATTGCCTTAAAGAGTAATAATATGTATACTATCGATCTTGATGATTTTTGTGATGAAACTTATTTTTTAATTTTAAATGATGATACATGGATTTGGCATTGGAGATTAGGTTATGTAAGTATAAAATTGATTTCACAAATTACAACTAAAGAACTTGTAAGAGGTATACCTAGAATTAAATTTGTTAAAGATAAATTTTGTGATGTATGCTAACTAGGTAAACAAATAAAGAGTAGTTTTAAATCTAAAAATCAAGTAAGTACCTCTAGATCGCTATAATTAATTCATATAGATTTATTTGGACTAACTGATATCACAAGTCTAAGAGGTAGTAAATATGCTTTTGTGATTGTTGATGATTATAGTAGATATACTTGGACATACTTCTTGGCATATACAAGTGATTATTTTAAATGTTTTATGAAGTTTTGAAAACAGGTTCAAAATAAAAAAAGCTTTTATGATTTCTTCTAGTGATCATGGTGGTAAATTTAAAAATCATGATTTTCAAAAATTTTGTGATTCAAATGAGTGTGACCATAATTTCTCTACTATGAGAAATCCACAACAAAATAAAGTTGTTGAGAGAAAAAAATAAGAATTTACAAGAGATTGTAAGAATCATGCTTAATGAACATAGCCTACCCAAATATTTTTAGGCCGAAGCCGTTAACACGACATGCTATATCATGAATAGTGTTCTCATAAGGCCACTACTATATAGAACTCCTTATGAATTATGAAATAATAAAAAACCTAATGTTTTATATTTTAAATTTTTTATTATAAATATTTTATTTTAAATTAAAAAGGATGCTTTAGGAAAATTTGATGTAAAATCTGATGAGGCTTTTTCTTAGATATTCCTCTATTTCTAAAGCTTATCCAGTTTTCAATAAAAGAACCTTGGTTATCGAGGAATCTATCTATGTTATTCTTAATAAGTTTTTCAAATTTAAGAAAAATAATTTTAATAATGATTTTGAATTTGATACATTAAATTTGAATGAGAATTCTTCTCTCCTAAACAACTTGGATGCATCTACTTCCAAAGAATCCTTACCCAAGAAATGGAAGCATGTAGATGCATATCCTAAGAAGCTAATAATTAGAGATATATCAAAAGGTGTTCAAACTTATTTCCATTTAAAAATTTTTATGCAAATGATATATTTTTATCTCAAATTGAACCTAAATGCATTGACGTTGATCTCAAAGATGATTCATGTGTTTTTGCAATGCATGAAGAATTAAATTAATTGGAGAGAAATAAGATTTTGAAGTTTATTCTTAGACCTAGTAATCATCTTATAATTGGTACTAAATAGGTCTTTAAGAATAAGCAAGATGAACTTGGTATCATGGTTCGAAACAAGGCTAGATTAGTAGCCAAAGGTTTCAACCAAGAAGAAGGTATCGACTATGAAGAAACCTTCACACCTAAGGCAAAACTTGAAATCATAAGGATACTCTTTACCTATGCATGTTGTAAAAATTTTAAGTTCTTTTCTTAATGGTTTTATTTCCAAATAAGTTTATGTTGAGCAACTACTCAGATTTGATAATGTTCTTTTTTCAAACCATGTTTTTAAGTTATCTAAGGCTTTATATGGGTTGAAGCAAGCCCCAAGAGCTTGGTATGAGAGACTTAGCTAATTTATTATTAAGAATATTTTTTTAAAAGATAAGATCGATACCATATTATTTGTTAAATATTTTAAAGATAATCTTTTTATTATTCAAATTTATGTTGATGATATTATTTAAAGATAAGATCGATACCATATTATTTATTCCTCTATTTCTAAAGTTTATCTAGTTTTCAATAAAAGAACATTGGTTATCGAAGAATCTATTTATGTTATTTTTAATGAGTTTTTTAAATTTAAGAAAAATAATTTTAATGATGATTTTGAATTTGATACATTGAATTTAAATGAGAATTCTCCTCTCCTAAGCAACTTAGATGTATTTATGTATAAAGAATCGTTACCTAAAGAATATAAGTATGTAGATGCACATCAAAAGGAGCTAATCATTGGAGATACATCAAAATATATTCAAACTTATTTTTCATTTAAATTTTTTTATGTAAAATTAAATTAATTAATTTTAAACTTATTTTTCTTAACGACGATTCATGGGTTTTTGCAATGCATGAAGAATTAAACTAATTTGAGAGAAATAAAGTTTGAAAGTTTGTTCCTAGGTCTTATAATTGACACTAAATGAATCTTTAGGAATAAGTAAGATGAACTTAGTATTATGGTTCGAAACAATGTTAGATTAGTAGCCAAAGATTTTAACCAAGAAAAAGGTATCAACTATGAAGAAACCTTCTCTCTTATGGTAAAACTTGAAACCATAAGGATACTCCTTGCCTATGCATGTTGTAAAAATTTAAAGTTATTTCAAATGAATGTCAAAAGTATTTTTGTTAATTGCTTTATTTCCAAAGAAGTCTATGTTGAGCAACCACCCAGATTTGATAATGTTCTTTTTCCGAACTATGTTTTTAAGTTATCTAAGGCTTTTTATAGGTTGAAGTAAGCCCCAAGGGCTTGGTATGAGAGACTTAACTCATTTCTTATTAAGAATAATTTTTTAAAATATAAGGTCGATACCATATTATTTATTAAATATTTTAATTTTTTTTTATTATTCAAATTTTTGTTGATGATATTATTTTTTATTCTACAAATGAATCTTTGTGTAAATCATTTGCCAAAAGTATAAGTCAAGAATTTGAAATGAGTTTAATGGGTGAATTGATATTTTTCTTAGGAGAACAATTAAGCAACTAAGTGATGAAATTTTTATTAGCCAAACTAAGTATTCTTTTGATCTATTAAAATGATTTCATATGGATAGTGCTAAAGCCATTAACACACCAACAAGTACTTCTACAAAATTATATATGAACAATAAAGGAGAATGCTTTGATCAAAAGACTTATAGAGGTATGATAGGTAGCTTGTTATTCTACAAATGCAACTAGACTTGATATAATGTTTAGTGTTGAGCTTTATACGAAATTTCAATTTAATCCTAAACAATCTTACTTTAAAATAGTAAAAAAAAAATTTAGATACTTAAAAGGTACATCATCTCTAAGATTATGGTATATGTCAAATCTAGATTTGACCTACACCTATATCAATCTAGATTTGTTCTTGAATACTAGTCGGAATTATATACGTAGGTAACAATTAAATCAATTGACAGGATACATTCCATTGTCCATCACTATCCAATCCATTTAATCATGATAATCCATATCCTTTTTAACTGAGTTGAAACAAATTCAAATACTATATATATATATATATATTCTTGTAAGAGCATAACTTGATTTATTTAAATTTTATCTTGTACTAGAAATGAAAGATCCAATTGAATAGGATTATCATGAAAACACAAATTAATTTTTGAATATGCACATGATCTTTAGATGTAAACTTTAAAATGGATCCCCCCATCCGTATAAATAGACAGAGCTTTTTATGATATTATATATGAAGAGAATATAATATATTCATGACACGTTATCAGGATTATTATTTTTATCTCGTCAATCAGACTCCCACCTCCACACTTGTCAATCACTCTGCCCTATCTTTTTATTTTTCATCAAGTCGGTATCATTACTAGGTTGAAATCACAAATGCTTTTCAACTTCAAGTTTTCGGACTCACAAAAGAAAATTATGAAAATTAAAATATTTAATTGAAACCTCTATTTGGATCTCATCAAGATATCTGAGAGGTATTAGATAGGAATGTGCAATCATTATACCGGAACAACCCACAAAATTACACTATATTAACAGTGAGAAATTGTCTTCATAATATTCTTTTTTAAGTTTTAGAATTGAATATATCTTCTCCTCTACTGAAATCTCATGAACCACAGTCTTGTGTTTTTTTCCTATCTCAATCTATCTTTTATTTGTCTTTAAATAACTAATTACATATTATTTTTTATAATTAGTATCATTTAGTATTCTAATTTTTATATTTTTAAAAATTACATTGAGATTTCTATATTTACGAAAGTGAAATATCAAGATCTTTATATAAGATTAAAAAATTAATTTTATAAGATTAAAAATTTAAAATAATAAGATTAAATATTTCACTTGAAGTATAAGCATCTTAATATAACTTTTAAAAATATAAAATCAAAATATTAAAAATAATTAATTAGAAAATAATATATAATTAGTCGGATTTAAAAGACGGTGATAGTGCCTCGACACGTTTAAGTGGTGAGTTCTGGAACGTTCCACCACTAATAATAGCAGAGACCGATCTGATGGTTCCACCACCTTTTCACTGTAGTTAA
The DNA here is from genome assembly GCA_001649415.1 of Musa itinerans. NCBI lineage: Eukaryota > Viridiplantae > Streptophyta > Magnoliopsida > Zingiberales > Musaceae > Musa > Musa itinerans. Next base: position 222,927 of record LVTN01000011.1, on the reverse strand, counting down.
CGATGAGAAGAATTTTATTTTCCTTCACTCTTAATTGCCTTATTACACCTTTTCACCGTAGTTACTTTCTCATTTTAGATTTTATCATGTTTACCATGTTTACCATGCAAAAGGATGATGGTTTAAGGGTGTCTCAAGAGACGAACAAGAAGAATCGGGAATGAACATAAATTGTGGATCAAACTACACTATATTCTTACTTATTTTGATATCTTATTTAGTTTTTTATTTTCTTAATTATTTCATGAAAAAGTGTTCACGCACACCGACACTAATTTATCTTTTACCTCTTTGGTGTCGCTAACATCTCTACAATTGTTTATAGTATCGAGTGATATATGCTTCTTTGAAGTGAGTCCGAATGGTTTCTGCAACAGCTCATCTGCTTCTTCTTCATGTGCAAAAGAAAACAAGCATAATCGGAAACATTTCATACTTCAGGAAAGTAGACATACATACATGCCTGTTCATGATCGGAAACATGGTTCTTCTTATCACTCTGAGATCATGATGTACATATTTAAGTATTAGCTTCTTCTCTCCCAAGATCTTATAACCTGAGGCTTTCCAAGAGGCTTCTCCCGTCGAGCTTTCTGGCGTAGAACGTCTTCAGGAAGTCTCGGTAGCTCATCGTCTTGTACTTCTCCTCGCATCCTTTCGTCACAAGCTCCGGAAGAGGGCCGATGACGGCATCTTCGCTTGGGAGAAGGAATGTGGCCACCGAAAGGCGTTCTTTCTCGGTGTTTATAACTGCTCTGTGCTCGATGCTTTTGAGCTTTCCATTGCTCAGTATCTGCACCCAATCACAGCGTCAGTCATCTTTTGTGCCAGGCAACAACTGTTGAGGGTCTTCCGAATCCCAAATGAAGCACGGTTACCTCAAGTATGTCGCCGATGTTGACGACGAGAGCGCCGGGTAGGGGACGCACGGGCAACCATTTCCCGTTTTTCTTGATTTGAAGTCCTTGGACGTCGTTGATCTGGAGGAGCAATGTCAAGCCGCCGCCGGCGTCCGTGTGTGGCGAGAGGCCCAACACCTGGTCGGCTTCGGGACATGGGGGATAGTAGTTGATCCTCACGGCCTGCGGCATGTCGTGGAAGATATCAAGGAGTCGGTCGGGTGCGATCCCCAGCGCTTTAGCTATAAGCTCCATCAAAGTGCTCGCTACTCTCTTGAGCTCTGCCGAGTAGCATGAGAGCGTGTTTCTGAAGCCACGACGCAGCAATTTATGTGATTGAAGTTGATGCGAACATAACAGTACACCAAATTAAAAGAGAAGATGATCTCCGATGTTTCGTTAACCTGAAATTGGGAGGTCGAGTCGGCCAGAATCTCATCTCCCTCAAATGGACTGGGCGAGTTATGACGAAGAGCATGTCCGCCCAATCCAATTTTTGCTCCTCCGACACCACAAAAGCTTGTCCATAACCTTGCAATCCGTCCGGTCCCTGCGCGAATGCCTTCTTTTCCTCCAGAGGAAGCTTGAAGAACTCCATAATATCCGCCTTCATCTGCTCGATCACTTCCTCCGGAACTTGATGATTCAGCAGCTGCAAATACCAACGAGATCGACTACGTTATGCGTAAATGCTTCACTGCAGGTGATGCAGTACCAAGAAGGACCGACCGACCTGGAAGAAGCCCCACTCGGCAAAGGCGTAGTGAAGCTTGGCAGACTCTTCCTGGGAGAAGCGGAGATCGAGGAGCCTCGCAAAATCGATCACCGGAAGCTCACCGTCTCCATCCTGAGCGACTGGGTATGCGTTGACTTCCGGCCTGATGTATCTCGGAGGGACGGCGCCGGAGTCAGCGACGGAAGCTGCGAGAGCTTGGACGTTGTCGACGGAGATGGAAGTGCCGATGTTCTGAAAGCTGACTTTTTGGTCGGCCATCTCGCAAATCACACCTTGCAAGGCGTTTTCTCCCAGCTTAAATCGACGCCAGCTTTCCAGTTTCGTGCGGATCTCGTCCGACGTCAACGTAATATCGCAAACGTATCTCTTGATAGTCGAAGCTGCCATCATCCGCCGCACTCTCTGACCTCAAAAACAAGTTTGCTTTCCAGAAGTCAACATGAACAGTGATTACATACTTTTCTATCCTTGAAAAATCAATCTTGTCTTGCATTAAAGAAAAAGAAAAAGAGAAAGCGATGGGAATCAGAATTCGATTTGAAGAGTTTGTGGGCAGACAGTTTTAATTATCGATAGCTCACTTTAGTCTGAACCCTTTTCTTATTCAACTTAAAATTTTAACCCTTTTAAGAAAAGAGTTGTGACGTTAAGGAAAAGATAAAGGGACAGTGATGACGGTAAAAAATAAAGAAACAACCGAAGAAAAGAAAAGAAGATAAAGGACTAAAAAAATGCTTCATCTTAAGATAATAATTTTGAATCAATTCGATTTTTGTCCAATGTGAACTAAGACGAATGATATCCCAAGAGTAGTATAATATGAGAAAAAAAAAACATAATATATCAGTATAATTTGTAAAAGAAATATCCAATCGACACACCTATCTCCGCCACTCCCTTTGGAGAGAGAAAGACATAATCCAACATGTGTGTTTCTGTGTATCTTTTCGAGATACAATGATCACCTCATGCAATGTGCATGGAACACGAGACAATTAATATCCTGACGCAGTTAAAAGAAAGAAAAAATAATAGAGAAAATTGAAGGAGGACAAAACAACGTAGAAATCTTCATAGGGCAGATGTCTTGGAAACAAAAACTAAAGATAATTGAAACACAAAAGAATATACGTATCAATCGTTTCATACGGAATCCATTAGTTCACATAGATATAATTATTAGTTTTGGCAGAATAAAATGAACAAGTTTGAGCAAAACTATTAATATATCTAGTGACAGTAGAGCTTTTTATATAATGTTAATTTTTCATATATTTTAGTTTTATGTCCAAGTCGCTTGAACCGTGTTATTTATCTGGATATCTTCTTGACAAGTTAATATTTTATTATTATTAGTTTACATCGATATAATTATTAGTTTTGACAGGACAAAATCAACAAGTTTGACTAGGACGAGCTAAGTAAAATAATATTAGTTTTCCATATATTTTAGTATTATGTGCAAGTCTCTTGACCCTGTTATTTATCTAGTTGTTTAAGTCAATTTTTTATTGTCATTAGTTCACATTATCAACCGGACAAAATGAACAAGTTAACTAGGACAAATCAATTAAAAATAATAATATATCCAGTAACAATAGAGCTTTTCTTCTAATGCTAGTTTTTTCATATATTTTAGTATTATATGCAAGTCCCTTACCTATTTCAATATCGCTTTGATAAATTAATATTTTATCATCATTAATTCACATTGATACAATTATTAGTTTTGATAGGACTAATGGGAAATCTGGCACGACATCACATATGCAATGGAAGAACAGAAAAACAAAATCTTATTATTTCTCACGGGAAAGAAGGTTTCATCATTGTGCAAAAGTTGGTGCACAAAAACCCACGAAACCGAAAAACTACACATAAGAGAATTACCTAAGGAGATCGTATATCTATGAAAACTTACAGATCTATAAGAGAGGATGAAGGATGTCAACTATTCTCCTCTCTAGCGGTGATCCTCACAGCAGGGGCTACGAAGACGCTCCTCAAATTGCTACTCAAATCTCTTCCTCGCGCACACCATGCAATCAAACCTTGTTGGAGTGCATGGAATCCATTTTAAAATTCATGGCTTTTTACCACTTCCTAAAGTCTATCCTCATAATAGCCTCATTGTAGGTTTGAGGATCAATATTCTCAATATCCTCTCCTCTAATATATCCCACATATCTTTCATGAGGATGGAATACTCTACCGGACCTACGTAAAGTTACAACTTATGTGCTAGGTACCTGAATACACTTGGGTTGTGGAGTGGTGCTTGAGCTAAGTTCTCCAACCTTGCTCAACTTTATCATGCTCCCATTGTCTCCACCAAGAATGTGTTCCTTATCAAGAAACATCGCTCTCTTGACTACAAAAACCTTTTGGTTCTCGGGATAATAAAATTGTAGGAAAATCTCGAGGGTGACATCACATGTGCAGCGGAAGAACATTAAAAATAAAATCCCTAATTTCTCAAAAGATGTGTTTGTCATCGTGCGAAGATTGGTGTGCAAAAACAGTGAAACTTAAAACTGTGTATATGAAATATTGTGTTACCTATGGAGATCATATTGTTAGGATCGAGTCGGCACTAAGAGGCGGGTAAATTAGTATAGCGGATAAATTACGTCGAGTCAAAAATCTTCGTACAATGAAAAACCGTTTTGGAAATATGTTAACTTGAAAGTGTATTCGTAAGGTAGTGAAAGTAATAATTCAGTTTGCAATTAAAGTAAAGAGCAAAATAGAAATGCAAACCAAATTTTTATAGTGGTTCGGTCGTCGTGACCTACATCCACTCCCGATTCCTTTTCACTCGAGGCCACCGACTTCCACTACCGATTTTTCTTCAATGGGCGAAGATCAACTACCCTTTTACACATAATTCTCCTTTTGATAGGTTCAGGAGAGAACCTTTACACTTCCACTTACTCCTCTCTTAAACTACACTAACACTTAGAGTTTCGAGAAGAGTTCTCACAAGATTACAATAGTGTTTTTCTTCTTTTTTGCTCTCACTTCTTATGTATGTTAACCAGGGATGAGAGGGGTATTTATAGGCCTCAAGTGGATTCAAACTTGGAGTCTAAAGGAGTCTCATCCCTGATTTTTGGAGTACTGATGATACTATCGCCTGTGTTAGGCGGTGCCACCGCCTGTAGCACTGACACTGGGCGGTACCACCACCCAATCTGGCATTACCACCACCTAGAAAACTATGCCTAGGCGATACCACCGCTTGACACAATCTCAGAGATTGTGCCTCGTAGACTGAGCCACCGACGGTGCCATCTATTGGGTTACTGTTTGGGCCTTTCACTTGGCCTAACACAACCCAAACTTGGGCCCAATTGGCCCCTAATTGAGTTGGCTCAATTTCAACCCAATTATGTGCTAACTATGAATTTTAAGGCATACACTAAACTAAATAAGTCCGGTAAGTCTAGGTTTCTTCCAACGAGCTTCCGGCGAACTTTTGACGATCTCTCGGTAGTGTTCCAGCGGACTCCCGGCAAGCTCCTGGACTTCACGATGATCTTCATGGTGAGTTTCGATGAGCTTCTTTAGTAAGCTCCTGGACTTCTTGGTCAATTCCGACAGAAATTCCGATGAATGTTCGGACTTCCGATGAACTCTCGAACTCCCAACGAAATCTCGTTCTTGACTCCAGGACTTCATTTTGCTTTATGCCTTGATCGCTATCGTAGTTAATCTTGCACACTTAAAACCTACTCTGATCTAGACAATTATTATAAAGCTTGAATCAAATGTTGTCCGTCATGTCATTGGTTCGTCGATGCCTTGTCCAATTCTTCAGCGCATCGTCCTCTCTTGCGGCCTATTGCCCAATCGACTAGTTGACCTCCGCAACTCCGATTTCCTTAGCGCAATTTCCGCTCTTCTTGGCCCGATGCCCGAACCCATGGCCCAAATCTTTTTGTCGATATGTCGACCGATCTTCTGACTCGACGTCCAATTTTCTGATATGTTTCATTCCGGCCCAACATGATTCTTCCTATTTTTAATTGTCTCTCACTGATCAAAGCTTCCTACGTCACTCAAAATATAAGTCAGATAAACACTATCAATTGGTTTCATCATCAAAATTTGAGATTCAACAATCTCCCCTTTTTTGATGATTACAACCAATTGATGACAGAGTTAACCTTAACTCCCCCTATCAATATGTTATATTGATAGAACCTTGAATTCAAATTGAATTCATGTCAAGACAAATTTAATCATGAAATCATTATGAGTCCAAGCAACATGTCATCATAAAATCATGCAGAATCCAAATTTCAATACATCATTCCATGCACGATTGTCATCATAACTTCTCCCCCTTTGTCATCAACAAAAATGAGAAGTGCATTTAACCAGTTTTTGAGATATGTAAATTTTACAACATACAAGCTAGCAAATTTTTTTATCACTTTATAACATGCATAATCACCAAATCATCATTAATTTTAATAGATTGTAAATTTTGCAAGTTTGCATTTTTGCTTCTTAAGATAGGAAAGCTAGCAATTTTGGTGATGATCAAGATAGCAAGTTCCTTTTTCTCTTTTGAGAAGTGTAATTTTTTGCTTCCTTTGCAAAGTACAAGCTAGCAAAATTTTACATTATTTTACAACATGCAAGCAATTTGGCAAGTGTTACTTCTCTTTGAAGTATGAAGGCTAGTAAGTTTTTGAAAAAGAATGTAAGATAACAAACTAGCAAGATATTAATGCATCATTTTAGAATATACAAGCTAGCAAATTTTACTCCCCCTTTGTCATTATTAAATAGAAGGAAAGAATAAAACAATGATGCAATTCATTTCCCTTTATATCAAATTTCAAATTATGACAAAGATAAAGTGTCATTCTTATTATAATATACCATAATTGAGATAAACATTGAATTCAAGTCAAAGCAATTTTAATTATGATTCATATCATATACAATACATCATATACATCATCATAATAAAATCATAAGTATTGCATGCATCATTCCAAATTATAAATATTTCACATCATGATGGTATCAATTTATCAAATTACATTACATCCTACCATGCATGATCATAACTTCTCATTTATATGCATCAACATAATATTATGAGTATTGTATAATTTTATATCATCACACGAATGATAACAAGAAAAATTTGGTGATGAGATATACTTCATGAATACAATGAATTATAAAAATCATATCATGAATACCAAAAGACATGATTCATTTTGATAAATATTATTTTTAGTGAATAGCAAAAAGAAACAAGAAGAAAATGATCTCAATTCATAGAAAGATTTCAAGCATCAAATATCAAGAAATTAATATCGTGATTTGGATTAATAACTCATTCAAATCTAAGTCATTAAAATCTATTTCAAGATATTCATAAAAAATAGATAGATTCATTAATCTCTACCTTTTTTTTATCAATGATTCAATTATATTATGAGAAATACAAATCATAATTACAAAGGAGTCATATAAAAATCATGACATGAAGGATATTAATATGAAAGATCAATTCGTGAATGATTCATCTTGACAAATCTCCTTTTTAATAAATAACAAATAGAATCATAGGAGAGATCAAATCAGATATCTTGATTCAAATAAATATCAAATTATTAATGTCAAGACTCAAGATTCGTTTGGATAAATCTTCTCTTAGACAAGTAAATCATACGTGAATCAAGAAAAAATATTTCATATAAAATACATCTCAAGTCACAAACATCGATAAATGATTTAATTGAATATATCATCTCATCATTAAAATGAATCATACGAAAAAGAATCCAAAATCATCATCAAAATTACTTTTTAGAAAATTCAATGAAAGTAACATAGATAAATTCCTATGAGATTAAAGATAGCTCAAGTTCTTTTAGTTCCAAATTTTGTGATTGATTTCATGTTCAAGTCTTTCATACAAAGACCATGCTTCATTATTTATAATCGAAAAACAATATGGAAATCATAGAAATCATCAAGCTTAATAAACTATAAATTATCCAAAAATCATCATTACTTCAAATCACCATGCACGTCAAGCATGATTTCATAAAGCATTTTCAATCAAAATAAAAAATCATCAATTTAGATACACATTATTTTTTCTTAAAAACATACGTAGGATTAATCATTAGATTTAAATATAATATATTTTTTTATTTTCATAAAACATACAATTGTCATTATCATTTTTAAAATTAGCTAGAAAAAGAAAAGCATGATCCCTTTTTATTTATTTATTTATTTTATATTTTATATACTAATTTGAAAATAACACATGAAATGCATCAAGTAATTTTAAAATAAACTAAGGGGTCTCTGGTGAGTTATTTACCTCATCGTCGAAAACCGTTAAGGCATAGTTTGCCATATTGCCTTTGTTGGTTTGTTCTTCATCTTCGGATGAGCTCGATTCGTCCTTTGGCAACTTTTTCTTTAGTTTTATATATTCATCTTTGGAGTGACCCGGCTTACATTCATAGCAAATAGTTGTGTTCTTTTTAAGTTTTTTTTATTCTTTGATTCTTGTTTTAAGAACTTTTTAAGCTTTATTATGAGAAGCTATATAGTGAAATTCTTTTGTTCTAAGTGCAAAATCCTTCTTATTCTTTGGAAGATTGTTCTCAAGTTCATAATGTGCTACATAAGTCATTTCTGTTGGGAAATCTTGGGGGCGACATCATATGCGTAGCGGAAGAATAAGAAAACAAAATCCCCAATTTCCCAAAAAAATGTTCGTTGTTGTGCAAAGATTGATGCACAAAAATCCGCGAAACAAACTGCGTATAGAATAGATTGTGTTACTTAGGGAGATCGTATATCCCTGTTTCCTTGCATATCTCTAGGAGAGGGTGAAGGAGGTCAAGCGTCCTCCTCTCTAGCGGTGATCCACACAGTAGGGCTGTGATGACGCTCCTCAAAACTCCAGGCCTACTCTGAGGTGGAGAGGGGGAGGAGAATAGGAGAGACAAGCAAAGGCTCTAGCTTATGAGGCTCTGAATCCGATGCTTCCCCTAAGTCCTTCATGGAGAAGTGTCTAGATAACCAAGGATTTAGTATATGTGGCAATCCAACGTCATTCCCAATGATCAGGATGTCATCCACATATAATACCAAAAAGGTGATAGCGCTCCCACTTACCTTCGTATACACACAAGGCTCATCTTCGTTCTTAACGAAGTCATAAGATCTGATTGCCTTATCAAATCTTATGTTCCAACTTCGGGAAACTTGCTTTAGTCCATAAATAGATCTAAGCAACCTGCACACCTTATTTGTGCAGTTCTTGGACACGAATCCCTTAGGTTGTATCATATACACCTCCTCCTTGAGGTTACCATTGAGGAATGCAGTTTTCATATCCATCTGTCAGATCTCATAATCATAGTGTGCTGTAATAGCTAATAGAATTCGGATGGATTTTAGCATTGCTACGGGTGAGAAGGTTTCGTCATAGTCAACACCTTGCCTTTGATGATACCCCTTAGCCACTGGCTTTGTTTTATAGGTCTCTACCTTTCCATCAACTCCGATCTTTTTCTTAAAGATCCACTTGCAACCGATGGGTACAATACCTTCGGGTGCATCAACTAGGTTCCAAACCTTGTTGGAGTACATAAAATCTATCTCAAAATTCATGGCTTCTTGCCACTTCCCAGAATCTATACTCATAATAGCCTCATCGTAGGTTTAAGGATCAATGTCCTCAACATCTTCTTCTCTAATATGTCCCACATATCTCTCAGGAGGATGGGATACTCTGCTATACCTATGTAAAGTTGAAACTTGTGTATTAGGTACCTGAACAAACTTGGGCTATAGAGTGGTACTTGAGCTAGATTCTCCAACCTCGCTCAACTCTACCATGCTCTCACTGTCTCCACCAAGAATGTGTTCCTTCTCAATGAGCACTGCTCTCTTGGCCATAAAGATCTTTTGGTTCTCGAGATGATAGAAATAATATCCACAAGTTTCCTTGGGGTATCCCACGAACTTGCACCACTCTTTTCTCGATTCTAACTTATCGGGGTTATCTTTTACCGTGGGCAGGGCAACCCTAAATCTTAACAACCTTAAGATCGGGCTTCTTCCCTTTCTATATCTCATATAGTGTAGATACTACCGACTTAGTTAGAACTCTGTTCAGAAGGTAAGCTACGGTCTCTAGCATATATCCCCAGAATAAGATGGGTAGGTCAGCGAAACTCATCATGGACCGTACCATGTCTAATAGCGTACGATTTCTCCTTTCAAAGACACCAATGAGTTGAGGTGTATAAGGAGGTATCCATTGGGATAATATCCCATAGTCTTTGAGGAACTGAGTAAACTCTGTACTTAAGTACTCACCTCCTCGATCTGATTGAAGAGTCTTGATACTCTTTCTAGTCTGGTTCTCCACTTCATTCTTATACTCTCTGAATTTCTCAAAGGTCTCGGACTTGTACTTCATTAAGTACACATATCCATACCTTGAGAAATCATCAGTAAAGGTAATGAAGTAGGAGTAACCACCAATGGCATGAGTTGACATGGGTCCACATACATCACTATGTATGAGTTCC
>LVTN01000011.1:156305-208714 GCA_001649415.1 Musa itinerans | reverse complement strand
CGCCCCTGTGGGGGGGTTTCGCCTGCGGGAGCAGCGGCGGCAAGCGCCGCTGCCTTGCGGCACCTCACCCCACGGGAGAAGCGGCCGCAAGCACCTCTGCCCGTGGGCTGCCAACCCCACCAGCCGCAGGCACCTCTGCCCGCGGGCTGCCAGCCGCAAGCCTGCTGTAAGCACTGATACCAATTATTTGTATAAACAACCTGGCTCTGATACCACTGTTGGGAAATCTTGGGTGTGACATCATATACGCAACGAAAAATAAATATGTAGCAGAAATGAATAACATGCATATTTTATAGGAAATAAACAATTAAGATATGGACTTCTATCTTAATATGCTCCCACTATTTTACTAGCGAGTCACACGACACCCTCAACACGTGAAACGGATGTCTCGAAGGAGGTTAAGCGTCCTCTTCTCTAGCGGTGATCCACACAGCAGGGCTGTGACGACGCTCCTCAAAACTCCAAGTCAGCTCTGAGGTGGAGAGGGGGAGGAGAATAGGAGAGGCAAGCAAAGGCTCTAGCCTATGAGGCTCTGAATCCCTCCTATTTATTGAGGTCCCATGTCAAACCCTAATGGATTCTCCCATAGTGGGTATTGGATCTGCATCCAATTACCCAAGCCTTTTAGATTAGTGGATCTCTATCCAATTATCTCTCATGGGCTCTTATTAGATCTCATTCATAGGATCCAATAATTCATGGGCTTATTGGATATCCAATAAGATAGGGGCTCCGACGGATATCTCATATCCGAACCTCTACTCATCGCGATGCCTACCATATGTATGTGACCCTCTAGGCCTAATATCGAGCTGATCGTGAGTCATATCTATCAGAACTCCTTCTAACTTAGTGCATTATTATCTCTATAATAATTCACTTGACTCATCGACTATGGATGTACTAGGCCACTACGCCGTAGTCCCCAAACGATACAGGGGAATCCAATCCACTGGACCTGTCTGTCCTCAGTTACCATGTACCTATAGTCCCTCGTCCATCTAATATCTCAGAGACCGTATACTAGGCATGGTGCTGTCAGACCCATACAGTTTCTTCTCGAGTCTCGCTCTAATCAGATTCTCCCGGAGAACTCTTTCTCTCTCAATCCGAATGACCCTGGCCAGGGATTTGTCTGAGTAAGAACACATGGGATATTCCTCTCATGATGCCGAGAGAGGATAATCCTCTATAGACACTAAATAGCCCTCGTAAGGTCAACTGTCACTCCCAATGACCAACTGTACTAGATCTGGGACATCCAAACCTATAAGTCTAGTATCAAAGAGTGGAGCACTCATATAGGATATCCTTTGTGTCTCAAGTCTAAGGACCAAATACATCACTAGGACTACGAAATCACTGTTTGACAATAAGGCATCGTTAACCATCCAGCATTCCGTAAGCGGATCAATCAGTGAACTCATTCTCCAATGAGCACCTGTACTGTATCCCTAGTGTCCCCACATGAGCAGCTATGAGACCAGCTGCATCCATTATATGGACGGGTATACAACACACTAGTATGTCTGGTTATCACGATGTCCCTCTCGAGTAACCTATGATCGAGATTATTTAGTATTTGTGTTTAAAGGTGAATCGATCTCATTATCGTGATCTCATCACGATCCGATTCCTATTGTACAAATCCAAGGACATCACAATATATACATGCATATATGTAATAGTTAATATAAAGTGATAAATGCCAAAAGATAATAAGCAAAAAGATTCCGTGCCAAGTCACATGTGCCATCACTCACGTGATTGGCTTGCTAGGCACCTATGACTAGCAATTTCGTAGGTCATTAAAGATCCGATAAGTTCTTTGAGATGAAAAGTATTCAAATCCTTGGCCTCTTAAATGGTTGTTACTTTAGGATCCCAATTTTTAGAAAGAGATCGTAAAACTTTATTAACAAGTTCAAGATTCGAAAAACATTTGCTAAGAGCTTTTAAGCCATTGACGACATTCGTAAAATGGGTGTACATATCAATAATGGTTTCGCTTGGTTTCATTCAAAATAGTTCAAAATCATACATTAGAAGATTGAGTTTAGACTCTTTAACTCTATTCGTGCCTTCGTGAATGATTTCGAGTGTGTGCCAAATATCAAAAGCTATTTCACAAATAGACACTTAATTAAACTCATTTTTATTTAAAACACAAAACAAGGCATTCATAGCCTTTGCATTTAAAGAGAAAGTCTTCTTCTCCAACTCATTCCAATCGTTCATTAGAAGAGAAGACTTTTAAAAGTCGTTTTCCACAATGGTCCATAAATTTAAATCAATAAAAAGCAAAAAAACTCTCATTCGAGTTTTCCAATATGTGTAGTCCATCTCATTGAATATAAGAGGACGAATGATAAAAAATCTCTCTTGAAAGCCGAAAAGAGCCTTTTCTCTTGGGTGTTAAACCAAACGAAAAAACTATGACTCTGATACCAACTGTTAGGATCGAGTCAGCACTAAGAGGGGGGGTGAATTAGTGCAACGGATAAATTACATCGAGTCAAAAATCTTCATACAATGAAAAACCGTTTTGGAAAGATATTAACTTGAAAGCGTATTCGTAAGATAGTGAAAGTAATAATTCAGTTACAATTAAAGTAAAGAGCAAAATAGAAATGCAAACTAGAATTTTATAGTGGTTCGGTCATCGTGACCTACATCCACTCCCGATTCCTCTTCACTCAAGGCCACCGGCTTCCACTACCGATCTTCCTTCAATGGGCGAAGATCAACTACTCTTTTACACCTGATTCTCCTTTTGACAGGTTCAGGAGAACCTTTACACCCCCACTTACTCCTCTCTTAAACTACACTAACACTTAGAGCTTTGAGAGAAGTTCTCACAAGATTACAATAGCATTTTTCTTCTTTTCTGGTCTCACTTCTTGTATATGTTAGCTAAGGATGAAAGGGGTATTTATAGGCCTTAAGTGGATCGAACTTGGAGCCTAAAAGAGTTTCATCCCCGATTTTTGAGGTACTAGTGGTACCACCGCCTATAGCACTGACACTGGGCAATACCACTGCTTGACACAGTCTCGGAGATTGTGCCTCGTAGACGAAGCCACCGACGATGCCACTTGTTGGGTCATTGTTTGGACCTTTTACTTGGCCCAACACAACCCAAACTTTGGCCCAATTGGCCCTTAATTGAGTTAGCCCAATTCCAACCAATTATGTGTTAACTATAAATTTTAAGGCATACACTAAGTTAAATAAGTCCGGTAAGTCTAGGTTTCTTCCAGCGAACTTCCGACGATCTCTCGATAGTGTTCCAGTATACTCCCGGCAAGCTCCCAGACTTCACGACGATCTTCTTGGTGAGTTCCAACAAGCTTCTTTGACAAACTCCTAGACTTCTCGGTCAATTCCGATAGAACTTCCGATGAATGTCTGGACTTCCGACGAACTCTCGAACTCCCAATGAAATCTCGTTCTTGACTTCAGGACTTCATTTTGCTTTATGCCTTGATCGCTATCGTAGTTAATCCTGCACACTTAAAACCTACTCTGATCTAGATAATTATTACAAAGATTGAATCAAATATTGTCCGGCGTATCATTGGTTCATCGACGCTTTGTTTGATTCTTCGACGCATCGTCCTCTCTTGCGGCCTATTGCCTAATCAGCCAGTTGACCTCTATAACTCCAATTTCCTTAGCGCAATTTTCGCTCTTCTTGGCCCGATGCCCGAACCCATGGCCCGAAGCCTTCTATCGATACGTCGGCCGATCCTCCGACTCGACGTCTAATCTTCTAACATGTTCTACTCCAACCCAACATGATTCTTCCTACTTTTAATTGTCTCTCCTTGATCGAAGCTTCTTGCATCACTCAAAACGCAGATCAAATAAACACTATCAATTGGTTTCATCATCAAAATTCGAGATTCAACACGTATATCCATGAATCCCTATAGATCTCTAAGAGAGAGTGAAGGAGGTCAAGCGTTCTCCTCTTTAGTGGTGAACCATACAGCAGAGTTGCGATGATACTCCTTAAAACTCAAAGTATGCTATCTGAGGAGGAGAAGGGGGGAAGAATAGGAGAGGCAACCCAAAAAGTTTCTAGCCTATGAACCATTGGTTCCCTCCTATTTATAGAGGTCCCTTATCAACTTAACCCTAATGGATCCTACCCTATTGGGTATTGTATCTCCATCTAACTACCCAAGCCTCTTAAATTAGTGGATCACTATCCAATAATATCTTATTGGCTCTTATTAGATCTCACCCATAGAATCTAATAATTCATTGACTTATTGGATATCCAATAAGATAGGGGCTCCAACGGATATCTCATATCTGAACCTCTACTCATTGCAACGCCTATCATATGTGTGTGACCCTGTAGGCCCAATATCGAGATGGCCGTGAGTCATACCTGTCAGAACTCCTTCTGGCTTAGTGAATTATTATTATCTCAATAGTTCTCGTAAGGTTGGCTACTACTCTTGATGACCGGCTGTGCTAGATCTGGAACCTCCAGACCTATAAGTCCGATATCAAAGAATGAAGTACTCATATAGGATATCATTGGTGTCTCAAGTCTACAGACCAGATACACCACTAGGACTACAGAATCGTTGTTTGACAATAAAGCATCATCAACCGTCTAGTATTTCATAAACGGATCAATTAGTGAACTTATTCTCCAATGAGCACCTATATTGTATCCCTAGTGTCCCCATATAAGCATCTATGAGACCAGCTGCATCCATCATATGGACGGGTATATAGCACACTAATCTGTCCGGTTATCTCAATGTCCCTCTCGAGTAATCTATGATCAAGATTATTTAGGATCTGTGTTTAAAGGCAAATTGATCTTATTATCGTGATCTCATCACGATCTGATTCTCATTGCACATATTCATGAATATCACAATATATTCAAGCAATATGTAATATAAATTGATAAAATATCAAATAATAATATTGAGTAAAAAGATTACGTGTCAAGTCACACGTGTCGTCACTCACGTGATTGGCTTGTAGAGCAGCTATGACTAGCAAAAATAATACCCACAAGTTTTCTTGGGGTATTCCATAAACTTGCACCACTCCGTCCTGAATTCTAACTTATCAGGGTTGTATCTTTTAACGTGGGCAAGACAATCCCAAATCTTAACAACTTTAAGATCGGGTTTCTTCCCTTTCCATATCTCATATATCGTAGACATTACCAACTTAGTTGGAACTCTATTCAGAATGTAAGCTGCGATCTCTATGGCGTATCTCTAGAATGAGATAGGTAGGTCGACGAAACTCATTATGGATCACACCATGTCTAACAATATGTGATTCTTCCTTTCTGATATACAATTGAGCAAAGGTGTATAAGAAGGTGTCCATTAGGATAGAATCTCATAGTCCTTAAGGAATTGGGTGAGCTCTGTACTCAAGTACTCACCTCCTCAATTTGATCAAAGAGTCTTGATATTATTTCCAGTCTAGTTCTCCACTTCATTCTTATATTCTCTGAATTTCTCGAAGGCGTCAGACTTGTACTTACATGTATAATTTATCAAGTACATATGTCCATACCTTGAAAAATTATCAATAAAAGTAATGAAGTAGGAGTAACTACCTATGACATGAGTTGACATGGGACCACATACATCACTATATATAAGTTCCAACAGCTCAATGGCTCTCTATCCAGTTTCACTAAATGGAGAGTTGGTCAGTTTTCCATGAAGGTAAGGCTCGCAAGTTGCATATGACTCATAGTCGAACGGATCTAGATATTTATTCTTTAGCAACTTTTGAATCATTCTCTCATGGATATGACCTAGCCTACAATGCCACAGGTATGTATTGTTTACCTCATCTCATTTCCTTTTGGATACATTTACATTCATGATATGTGGAGCAGTATCTAGTATAAACAAACTATTATGCAATGTTCCTCTCATGATGATCTTATCATCTAATAATATCGAACAACCATTATTCTCAAAAACTAATTATATCCACTAACTGTCAAATATGAAATAAAAATAATATTTTTAATAATTTAGGGAACAAAACAGCATGCATCCAATGTAATAATAGCTTCACCAAGTAGATGTAAAGTGACCTCGCTAATAGCCACTGTAGTAATTTTTGCTCCATTGCCTATCTTGAGGTCAATCTCACATCTCGCCAATCTCTTAGGTCTTGCTAGAACCTGCAACGAATTACAGATGTGATAAGTACTCTCGGTATCTAATACCCATGTGTTATCGTAAGAGTTTGATAAATGAAGATTGATCATGAATGTACTTGAAGCTTCTCCAAGCTTTTGTTTTGCCCTCTTTATAAGGTACTTTTTGCATTTCCTCTTCTAGTGCCTATCTTTGCCATAGTGGAAGCATTGACCTTTGTCCTTCGTCGGGTCATTTTTAGTAACCTTTGATTTACCTAGTTTGCCCTTGCCCTTGCCCTTCTTAAGGGACTTTTCCATCTTTCTTTTTTTTCTGGTATAGAGAACTGACTTCTCCTTCTTAATAGTGCTCTCTGCGTCCCTCAACATATTGAGGAGCTTAGGGAGAGTCACCTCAAGCTTATTCATATTAAAATTTATTATGAATTGAGAAAAGGAATCTAGTAGTGACTGAAGCACAAGATCCATACACAGATTATCCTCTAGGACCATTCCTAGACTTGTGAGTTTCTCTATCCACTCAATCATCTTCAGGACATGATTATGAACTGATGTCCCCTCGGCCATCATAACACAAAAGAGACTCTTAAATATCTTATATCGCTGAGTCCTTCCCTATTCCTCAAACAATTTATGGACATATAGGAGAATGGATTTGACATCTATCTTTTCATATTGTCTCTATAACTTGGGAGTCATGGAGCCCAACATATAACATTGAGCAAGAGTAGAGTTATCTATGTACTTCACGTAGTAAGCAATCTTATCCCCGCTTACCCCATCCTCAAGCGTAGGTATCACTATATCAAGGACGTATACGATTTTCTCTACCATGAGAACGATTCTCAGGTTGCAAAGCCAATCTGTGTAGTTTGGACTAGTAAGACGGTTGACATCAAGTATGTCACGTAACAGATTTGAAAGCGATATTTTCTAAAAATAAACATGTAGCAAAAAAAAATAACATGCAGACTTTACAAAAAGTAAATAATTAAAATATGGACTTCTATCTTAATCTACTCTCATTATTTTCTCACAAAACACACAACTCCCTCCGATGTGTGAATCGAAGATCTCCGATGGATCTCTAGTGGGGATTAGGATCTAATTGGTGTCTCAACGTAACCTCAAGGGACCCGACCAATCACACTAAACTCAAAAGGTTGGCAACTCTTATTGATTATAACTCCTTATGATTCCCGTTCTGTTCGGCCTTCGAACCATCGTGGTCTCGAGGGACTCGACCAACCATGATGTCTAGTTAAGTCATCACCATCATTACAAGATGAATCTAATTCGACGATATGCACTCGAGGGACTTAACCAAATATACCATGTCCTCAAGTCACCGATAACATCTTTATGTCGTAGGCAAGATCTCAAATCACAATATAGGTGAGCCTCGAGGGACTCGACCAACTCAACCTACATCGAGAATCGATTTCTTCCTATAACGATGGAAGGTCACGTGGGTCAATCTAATTGTCTCACGTTTACTAACTTAACATTATCGAGAGAGGGGATTTTGATTCGATCTCCTAGTACGATGTGTCACACACATACATATTTAATATATATCTACAATGCATGCAAATATATATATATATATATATATATATATATATATATATATATATATATATATATATATATATATATATATATATATATATATATATATATATATATATATATATATATATATATATATATATATATATATATATATATATATATATATATATATATATATATATATATATATATATATATATATATATATATATATATATATATATATATATATATATATATATATATATATATATATATATATATATATATATATATATATACACACACATATATATCTAGTAGGTGTATAAACAATCATACATCACATAAGCAATTACACCACATGATTATGGACCACAGTCTAATATGATCAGGCCCAAGCTAGTGGGCCCTATAATTGTTCATCTCGTCCTCGTTGGTTCCGTTACCATCTCGCCGTATCTCCATGCATCGTAATCGTCCGTCATGGTCTCATGGATTCCGCTATCGCCTCCACGCTCTCACTACGTCTCCTTATATGATTACAACTCAATTATAGGCACACAGGCCCAACAATAAACGAGAATATAATTGGAGACTCGTATGCCCCAATAATAATAATAATCACACCACATGTACACATATATTACATGGTCTACGATCATCTGTCCACATCATACATCACATATACACATCATCACCAACTACTATATAATAATTATAATAATTAATTAAATTATTTAATTAATTATTTTGTAGTATTTTGGGAACCCTACCATAGGATGCCCCAAAAATGACAAGTAGTTCCTTAAGTGGCTAGGAATCCTAGGGCACAAGGCTACCTTGTGTAGCTAGAAAACCCTAGCCACCAAGGAGTCCCTTGCAACTAGAAAACCCTAACTACAAGACAGCCTTGGGCGACTAGGAAAATTGGTCGCCTATATGCCCCATGCGGCTAGGAATCCTGGCCGCTAGGGCAACCCCTTTGGCTAGGAAACCCTAGATGCTATGGGTGCCCTTTGCAGCTAGGAAACCTGGTTGTAAGGGCTGCCATCCCATGGGTGAGAGCTCCTCTATAGCTCTCGTCCTTGTAGCTTTTGGCCAAGCCAAGACCAGCAAGATGTTGCTCTCGACCAAGGTTGCAAGCAACGTTCGGTAAAGGTGAAGGGCAACAACAGTTGCTACCCTTTTCTCCCTTTCTGTGTCAACATATTTGACATCAAAAGCTCTCTCTAAAATACCTCTTAACATCAAGAAAAGGTGCAGCACAGATTTGAAAACTGCGATAAAAATCATAGCAATTAAGTAAAATAATTTTAACACGATTGAACACAACACATGCAGTTTAATGCCAATCTTTTACATGAGCAATCTAGCTCTGATACCACTGTTGGAAAATCTGAGGCAACATCATATGCATGGTGGAAGAATAAAAAAATAAAATCTCAGAATTTTTCGTAAAAAAGAAGGTTTCATCATCATGCAAAAATTGGTGCATAAAAACCCACGAAAAAAAAAAACTACGCACAAGAGAATTACCTAAGGAGATCGTATATCCATGAAAACTTATAGATCTATAGGAGATGATGAAAGAGGTCAACTACCCTCCTCTCTAGCAGTGATCCATATGGTAGGGGCTGGAAAGATGCTCTTCAAATTGTTGCCCAAATCTCTTCCTCGCGTGCACCACACAATCAAGAAGGGGCTGCTCCTTCTTGCTGTCCACATGCCCTAAATAGGGGTTATAGTATGAGGAGGAGAAGGGAGAGAGAAGAATAGGAGGTGGCAGCCAAAAAGCCTCTAGCCTATGGGTCTTTAGTTCCCTCATATTTATAGAGGCTCCCTATCAACTTAACCATAATGGATCATGCTATATTGGGTATTGGATCTCCATCTAACTATCCAAACCTTTTAGATTAGTGGTCTCTATCCAATAATCTCTTATTGAATCCCATCAATATGATCCAATAATTCAGGAGCTTATTGGATATCCAATAAGATATGGGCTTCAGCGGATATCTCATATTCAAACCTCTACTCATCGCAACACCTACCATATGTGTGTGACCTTCTAGGCCCAATATCAAACTGGCCATAAGTCATACATGTCAGAACTCCTTTTGGCTCAGTGAATAATAATCTTCGACTACGGACGTATTAGGCCACTACGCTGCAATCCCCAAACGATACAGGAAAATCCAATCCATTGGACCTGCCTATCCTTAGTTACCGTGTATCTATAGTCTCTCATCCATCTAATACACCATAGATCGTATCCCGGGTATGGTGCTATCAGGCTCATATGGTTTCTACTCGAGTCTTACTCTAATCAAATTCTCCTAGAGAACTCTTTCTCTCTCAATCAGAATGACCTTGGCCAAGGATTTGTCTAAGCAAGAACTTATGAGATATTCCTTTCATGACACAATGATCCTGTATTGACACTCAAGAGCCCTCGTAAGGTTGGCTGCCACTCCCGATGATCGGCTGTGCTAGATTCAGAACTTCTAGATCTATAAGTCCGGTATCAAAGAGTGGAATACTCATATAGGATATCCTTAGTATCTCAAGTCTAAGGACCAGATACACCATTGGGACTACGAAATCGTTATTTGACAATAATATATCATCAACCATCCAGCATTCCATGAGCTAATCAATCAGTAAACTTATTCTCTAATGAGCACCTGCACTGCACTGTATCCCTAGTATCCCCACACAAGCAGCCATGAGATCAGCTGCCTCCATCATATGGATAGATATACAATACACCAGTCTGTCCGGTTATCTCGATGTCCCTCTCGAGTAACCTATGACCGGTATTATTTAATGTCTGTGTTTAAAGGCGAATTGGTCTCATTATCATGATCTCATCACGATCTAATTCTCATTGCACAAATCCATGGACATTGCAATATATATTAATGCTACAAACAATATAAAAAAATAAAATATCAAATAATATAATAAGTAAAAAAAGTATGTGTCATATCACACGTGTTATCACTCACGTGATTGGCTTGTAGGGCACCTATGACTAGCAAGAACAAAATGAATAAGTTCAACTAGGACATACCAAGTAAAAATATTAATATATCTAGTGACATGAGGGCTTTTTTCTATTATTAGTTTTCCATATATTCTAGCATTATGAGCAAATCTCTTGAACCCTATTATTTATTTGGAGATTTCATTGATAAGTCAATATTTTTTTCTCATTATTAGTTCACATTGATATAATTATTAGTTTTGCCCAAATAAAATGAACAAGTTTGACTAGGATAAACCAAGTAAAAAATATTAATATATCTAGTGACAATAGGGCTTTTTTACTAATGTTTTTTTCATATATTTTAGTATTATATTTAAGTCTGTTAAACCCTATTATTTATCTGGATTGTCTATTTTGGATGGGCCTATATAAATTTACTATTTTGAGGTAAACTTTAAAAAATACCTTTGAGGACAATGATAATGCTAGAGGCTTATAAGCCTCCATTCACTTACTTCTCAACTAATATAGAATTAAATATTTTTATCATTCCTTAATCCTCATTTCTTCATAGTTAATTAACTTAGCTTAACTCAAGATAAACTTGCCTATTTGTCAAGAGGGATTGTAGATGAAAAATATTCTAATAATTTTCCTATAATAGTAGTGATCTCATACTGTTAGCGGAATGTATTTGAAGCATTAATCAGACTTACCTAACAAATTAATATGCACGAACTAAGAGAATTGTGGGACTTTCATATATTAATAAAAATTATACATAGAAAGTTAATGTTGCGGAATTAATTTGTGGAAATTAAATCGTTCGATTCAAAATCTCCATAGGTAAAACCTCCTATATAGCATATAGCCATGGCATGAGAAACCCTCTTTTATTTCAGAACATGAGAGAGGAATCCATCCATCTGCGGAGCATAAATCTCTCTAGTAGACTCAGCTCGAGTGACGGTACACACCAATTTGTTTCAATTTTTTATGTTGGGGACAAGGAGCAAGAAAATGATAAAAATATAATAATATAGTAATTAAAAAAGAATACTTTTAAATAAAAATAAAATAGTATGAACAAAAAAATAAAATATAAAGTATTTATAAAATATTTTCAAGTGCATGTGATTAGCTTAATGAACCATATTCCTATTTATATAATCTTATGCTAACCATCTAATTAGGATATATTCTTGATGATAATAACTTCTTAGATTATGAACCACTTAGGTTAGAACTATTTAGAATATAACTATCTAAAATATGATAACTATATAAAATAATTTCCTATAAATCAATTCTCGATATTCCTCCTTAATTTATACATTAATTTGATATATGAAAATGAGAATATCTATCACTTATTCATTTGTACTATAGTACTTTGGTGTTATAATCCACTTCCTATAACTTGTTTAAGTTCATAAATAATTTTATTAGCTTGTACACCTTTTCATGTCCTTTAATTAAAAACTTTTTAATTGGGTAACAAAAATCTCTTATTATAAATCTATATTTAAAAATATATGTTTCATATCAAATTAATAAATAAGCTAACTCAAGTGAACAACTAAAGTAAAAAAATTCTCACAATTTCAAATCGAGCAATAGGAGAAAAGGTATCATCAAAATCAATACCTTGTTGCTATGAATACTCTTTTGTTACAAGTCAAACCTTGTGATTTTGGATACTTTCATCTACATTATACTTTATTTTGAACACTCATTTCAATTAAATAAATTTTTTTTCTTTCGACAAGTCTATTAGCTCATATGTTTGATTCTTCACTTAATTTCCTCCTTCATTATCTTTTATCATTTCTCTTTTTCAACTGTTTCCTCAAAACTTATAAATCTAAAATAAATAAAATAAATATTAAATTATAAATTTTTGTTAGTGATATATATATTTTTAGGACGAGTTTCATAAATTTTATATTCATAGGTCCACATAAATCAACATGAATTAATTCAAAACAATTAGAATCTCTTAATACTTTTCTAATAAGAAATAGTTCTTATTTTATTTGCCATCTTTCACATAGTATATTAATTTTAGGTAATTTAAAAACCTTTTTTTATCTTAATAACCTTAAACATTTAATGTTAAGATATTTATATCTTAAATATCATAAATTAGAGTCATTCTTTTGAGTTACAATAAGAACATATTTTTCAATATTTGAAACATTAAGAAGAAACATTTACTATAATCAAACATAACTGAATATCCAACATTCATTAATTATCCAACACTCAATAAGTTGTGTGATAAATAAGAAATAAAAAAAATATTGTCAAGGTGTCTTGGTTTGACTAGTCTTTACCTTAATTGTTTCATTTCCTTTCACTTGGATTTATTTATTATATTCAAGTCTAATTTTTAACTAGTGAGTTTTTTTAAAACCTCTAAATATTGATTTTCCTTTCACTTGGATTTATTTATTATATTCAAGTCTAATTTTTAACTAGTGAGTTTTTTTAAAACCTCTAAATATTCTAAATATTGATTAGAATATCCATTATCTAACAACCAATTTAAAATATCATTAACGTCATGATCAATTTATTATTTTTTTTATTTTCCTCTAATAACTTGTGTGACCTGTTCAATCTTGCTTCGTTTGCAAGAAACCTATTAGTTCATTAAATGAAAAAGTAGACAAATCTTTTAACTCCTTAATTGCGATCAAATTTAGAAGTTACACTTCTCAAACCTTTTATAATAATAATATGATCATAAAGATATTTACCATAAAATTTTATTTAACTAACAATTTTAGTTAGTCGAGAAAAAAAATCTTGTACCAATTTGTTACTTTTCAAAAAGAAAATCTCAAACTTGTGACGATTTAAAATTTTATCATAATCATCTTTAATAAATCTTAAAATTTATTTTGAAGTATCAACCAAACTTGATAAAAATATCTTAAAATAAATAAATTGACACATGTATTTAACACAACCTAAAGCCACCTCCGATATATTAAAATAATGGAAAATTTAAAATTAAAACCACGCTTGTTCAATGGCCAAACTGTGAAAGAACATTCAATAATAGAAATTTGAAATTAGTATCGAATAAAGTTTTTTTTTTTTGGCAAAATAGAAAGCTCGAGAGTTTTTAGATCAAAAACTAAAATTCACTCAAGTCCAATCAAATAATCAACTTCTTCTTCCCAATGTTTCATTATTGAGATTGCACCTATTTCCACTGTATTCAACATTCAAAGTCCTGTGCAGTTACAGTTGAGCTCTGTAGGTCCATTTTCCATGAAACAAACAAAGCTCTACACCACAATCATTTTGCTCTGTTGGTAATGGTTCAGAAGATGCATGGCTGAACAGAGTTATACAACCACTTCCATGACCTTCAAAGCCATCATACACCCGAATTAGTAAAAGCATTTTGGTTCATAATTCACGAACTAAATACTGGCAATATGTAGGCACTGATACAATGTTACAATCTGTCAAAAAGTGGTTAGTAGAAAGAACCTTTTGAGGTTTTTGAAGACTGACAAACCAGTTCTTAGTCTCCAATCAGAGGGATGACCTTAGTACAAGGAGAAACAGCTTGAGATTTCCTTTGATCGCATGCTCTACCAACTCATTCATCTCAATGAATATTCATCAATCTCATTGGAGGCACATTTCTGTATTAGGTATGAAGTGTGTGGCTTTCCCTCATCCTTTTGACCAAACTTACAATCCTAGGAAGGCACATTGCTTTCTGGCATGCTCAGGTATCAGCCTTGCTACTGTCTCCACTGGCACTCCCTTCAATTCTAATTAACACAACAACAAAAAAAGTCCACTTAATCTAACACATGATTATTCAAAAAATATTCACAATCATTACTAATTTTTACACAAGACTCACCATGAGGCTTGAAATTGAAGAGAGGGGGCAGAAAACGACCATTTGGCAAGCGAGTATTATGATCTCGAAGTTCATCAAAGAATGGATGAAGTAATGCTTCTAACTGTATCCAAGAAAAAGTCTTATTCAAATGGACATATGACAACCAAGAATTCAAGGGAAGGCACTGTCTATACTCACAGCAGTACATCGCAGGTTTGGCGAGTACTGTAAAAGCCTAGATACAAGATCAACAGCTTCAGGAGGCATTCGCTTATGAAATATCTGATTGAAGTAGATGAAGTGATCAGTAATTAAAAAAGATAAAAATTATAAAAAACAACATTCACTCAATGTGAAAAACTGTGCAAGAACATACAAGTATATTACCTTGTGCCAAGGGTGAGCTTTGATCTGGGAAAACTTGAATTCAGTGTAGTTTGGGTTCATGCATTTAATTTCTTCTCTTGTGGGGGTACCTAAAACCTGCAACAGCAAAATTACATAAGAGAGGGCAATGGAGAGGAATAGGAGTTGATACCAAATCATAAACACAAAACAGTGACATACCTTAATTATTTGGACTAGTTGGTCAACTCCACTTTCACCAGGAAAGAGAGGCTGTTAAAATCATAGATGAACTTAGTTGAGAATGAATGATAAAAATAATGTCCGACCTGAAATAGTAACCTACATATGTTCATAAAATATGATATTAGCTACCTGTCCTAGTAGTAGTTCAGCAAGAACACAACCAGCAGACCAGATGTCAATTGCTGTAGTATATTCAGTTGCCCCAAAAATAAGCTCCGGAGCTCTATAATACCTTGAGCATATGTATGATATATTTGGTTCACCTTTAACCTAACAAAGCAAGTTTCAGCACTGGAGAAACTAAAACATCAAAAACACACCACAGTTATAGAAAATGAACTAAATTACCAAGACTTTTGCACTCCCAAAGTCACATATTTTCAGCTGATGAGTATGTGGATTGACCTGTTCCAAAATGATATAGCAATAAGAGTACACTACTTTGTAGATTGGTAGTTCCAATAGTATGAAAAAAATTGTTTATTATCACTTCCACGAAAAGATAATGAAACAACCAACTTCGTCAATCTCCATTATAAAATTTTCAATATGAGACAGAAGAATTCCATTATTTTCATGTAAATCAACTGTGTTAAAAGACAAATCCGAACCATGGTAAACAAAAGTAAGAATTGGATTAGTATATACCAGAAGATTTTGGGGCTTAATGTCTCTGTGGCACACCCCAATA
Organism: Musa itinerans; assembly: GCA_001649415.1. NCBI lineage: Eukaryota > Viridiplantae > Streptophyta > Magnoliopsida > Zingiberales > Musaceae > Musa > Musa itinerans. The sequence continues at coordinate 192,843 of LVTN01000011.1, read as the reverse complement.
CTGCCATGAATGTATGCCAGTGCTCGACAAATCTGTTAGAAAAGAAAATTAAACTGTATCAGCAGATCTACAAGTGCTTTAAAACAAGTGGGGAATGTAGAAAATTTTGAAAAATCAGTTTCTCAACCATACTCAAATTTAATCTAAATTACTGCCTACTTTATCAATATTATCTAGTCAATAACTGGAATACGGGCACTAGTCTTACTGACATATAACCAAATACAACATCGAGATCTACAAGCTTTAGAAACTATAGAACATGCCAAATCCATAAAATTTATGGATCATTACTACAACATATAATGATATGTAGAAATATGACATCCAATCTTGATAATAAGCAAAAATTGACAACATTATGAATCCAAACTCACCTGGTACATGTACAGCTTCACAAATATTAGTGGCATACGTTGGTTCATCTTGTTGTAGCGTCTAATAACACGATGAACTGTCTCTGGTACATATTCAAGTACCAGATTAAGATACAGCTCATCCTTCTCAGTTGTTGAAAAGAAGCAATGCTTCAGAGAGATAACATTTGGATGGTCAAGAAGATGCATGGTTTGTAACTCACGATTCTTGTACCTCTTATCCTGAATAACCTTTTTTATAGCTACTGTTTCACCTGTCTCAAGACATTTGGCCTAACAAGATAGACAAAGAGACAATTAAAACAAACTCATAAATTTGAAAAGAAATAAATTCACTACATCAGCATACATCAATCAAAAATATCACACCATGGAAGCATGTTCATGCTAAATCAAATAATCATGCAACCATTTCTAACAAGTGAATTTATAATTACAATTTATAAGTCCTACAAAGAAGCATGACGAGAACTATGGTGGACTAATTAACCACCAGACTGACCTGGAAGACAATTCCAAATGATCCATGACCTACAACACGCTCAGCCATGTAGCTTACAGTCTGCAATTAAAATCAACAACTTACAACATCAAGTTTAGTGCATATGCAAAAAATTTAAGGAAATTAATACACAAAAATAAAAAATGATTTCAAAATTTTAAATTCCTTTTGCTCAAAAGGCCAGCATTGAAAAACTACAGCATAACTCATCGAAAGACAAAATATTAAATTGTAGAGAAAAAAAGGACAAATGTCTATTTCCTAAAAATTTCTTTTACCTGCTTTGGCTGGCCCTTTTTCCCATTGATAGTTGTAACAATTATATGACCTGTTTCTGTCCCATTCCCATTAATCACAGTTGCTTCCACTTCCTGCAGTAGTCCATTAATTAGTCACAGACAATCATGTGGCCTGTCTCATTTGTCATGTAGGGCAACTCTTATTTTAATATTTATGCCATAGAGAATAGCCATCATCTGTCAGGAGCACAACATGTGTTGATCATCATCTACCTTATCCTCCCTGATTCTCATGTCACTCATCTCCTCCGGCAACTTGTCCACACCAACACTAGTGCCACTGGTGTTTTTCAACCCTGAAGAAGGCACCATGCTCACTGAAGCCATGTGTTAGTTGTAGAGATTATGCAGCATCCAACTACGTCTCCTGAAAATCTTTTTCAGAATGAAGATAGCATTGACCTGTCGCCAAAGATATGAAAAAATTCATTAGGCACAATGGAAATGTGAAAAAAATAAGATCTCAATCATTATACAGACAGGCTTAGCAAGTTATCTAAAAGACAAGTTATGAAGATAGCATTTACTTGTTGCCAAAGATATGAAAAATAGCATTATGCACAATGGAAACGTGAAAAAAAATCTCAATTATCTCATTTGACAGACAATCTTAACAAATTATCTAAAAGACAGAAATCAGGTCCTCATATTAAAGCTTCCGTAACAGAAAAGAAAACATTATGCAGAAGGAAGATTTAGTAAAATTGCAGGCTAGAAAAAATAAGTTCCGGAACAAATAAAATCCACAGAAGCAATAATTGATTTTTTTATAAACATTAGTGGAGCGAATCAAATGAACAGAGTTATCCAATTACTTAGTCCTCCAATCTATAAACTGCCCAGTGGGCATGACTATCACTTGCCAGCTAGATGTATTGCAAATCAAAGTGTATACACCATTTGGAACAGCTATAATGAATAGCCAAAACTCTTGTCTAAGTATCCCAACAGCGGCTTACCTACATAATCAGCCAATAGACATGCATTTTTCAACCTACCAAGAGATGAAAGTCACACATACCTACTCCTAAAAGACACATCCTCAATTTCTCTTCAAATTAAAGTCAAACTAGGTTGTGGAGGAAATTTAGCAAATGATCCAATATATCTCTTAATTGTCAAACGCTATGAAGAACAACAAAAGAAGTAGTTTGTCAAAGAGATCAGCCTAGATCTTCATGATGTACCACACCCTGTCCAAGCGACACTGGCACTACATCAGAATCAAATTCCTTTAGAAGCGAAGAAGGCAAATAAGCAGTGGCCCAGGAAGTAAAATGAACACTAAACTTCGCCACGTTTGCTGCACTAAACTTATATTAGTCAAGAAATACAACCAAAGAGAGGCTGAGGCATTCTAAACTAATCCTCCACCATCACCAACCAAATTTTCAGAATATTGCATCAACTTGTTTTCTTTTCCTTCGGAGAAACTACATATATAGATAAGGAAAGGATTTTGAACAAAGACTCAGAGAATGACAAGATTTAAAAGAAATAACCCATAAACAACTTGCACTTAATTAAACAAAATATCTCAAATCGCGGCTAAACCCCCCGCCGGATACTAAAAAAAATCCTCTCTTTTTTTTGGTTCCGTAAAGCATATCCAAAGATCCGCGATCAATCAGTTTCAAGACCCAGATCAAACAAAGGCGCTTAAACCGATATCGTCCTCCGAAATCCAACAAGACCGCAGCAAAATCCGCACCTAACAGCAGATAATTAGTAGAAGAACAGTCACAACGATCCACGAGATTTGCGCAATACTAAGATTTGGAGGACAGGAAAGTGTGATTCCTAACATGAAAAAAAGTCAAGAAACTACCAGGATTCGATCAAGGAACACACAACTGAACTAAAAGATCTAACAACTCATTCTGACAAACCTAGAGACAAAAAGCAGCCGAGGAAAGATTTTCCCCTCCTGACCTCCGTCTCCTCCTGCTACAAGGGCAGATTGAGATCAGAATTAACGGCTTTAATCTCCTCTCGCGTCTCGTTCTTGGGTAGATGGCAATCAAGGCAAAAGAGCCTCTTCGAGGTCCTTGAAAACGTACCCTTGTTTGACCGTTCAAACTTGATTCCCATCCACTAGCTAATAATAATGATAATTATCATTACTAATCATATTCTTAATAAGTTGATGACGATGATGTCTTCCGCTATCCATACTAATCATATTCTTAATAACTTGATTCCGCTATCTTTTCCCTCAGTATTAACCAGCAAATACTTCTTTAGCATTTGGTTAACCAACAGCGAATATTCGCACTGCACTTCACTCGACTCTACAACCCAGCATTATTATTCCTCAAATGACCAAACTACCCTTGCTTTGTTCCCGGGCGGTCTCTCGGCAAAGTTGAGTACCGAAACTACCCTTTCACGGGGTTTTCCGCCTTTGAAATCGACGGTTCTGCTTCGCCGCTGAAGCGATCGGCCTCGATCTTAGATTGAAGCTGGGTGCCCGGGCGTCGTTGTCGGGATCGGACGGCTGAGAGACGCCTACAGGACGACAGCCGATCACCGCGAGCCCGTCCATAATAAACCAACAGGTTGGAGGAGGGTGTTTCGGTAAATGCAGTGGGAGATATGGACAAATGATTGGTTGTAACTGCAAGAGCTCTCGCGAAGGTGCGAGCGCCACGTGTCGGAAAGGTGCTGCGGAAGCCACTCAAAAATACTTCACCGACCTCATCATCGCATGTTTACCCGACGGTCACCCGCATAAGGATCCAACAGAAGGCCCACCAACTCAATATAAAGAGGATCCAAATGATAAAGTATTTATCTTCGAGGGATTCTTTTAGACAATTCATCGAAAAAAAAAACTCAATATTTGCTTTTTATGACGCCTTAAATTGAGAAATGATGTAGAGCCAATTTTTGTCAAATGGATGAGAATATCGTTATTTACTCATTCTGTTAATTGACACGGTTTTCATTGTAAAATAAATGATTCAATTCTTTTAATTTAATTGGTGTGGTTTGATTAAACAAAACCCTCCCTATATTACCTTTTATAGTTCCTAATTTATCTTGCATGTCCTCTTATTATCATCATCCACGGGAGAACGTAAAACTCTTTAAAGTGAGATTTCCAAAATCATAGAAAGGTTACAAAGGGTTGAGAAACTATTGTTGAACACTAAAACCTTCGAGCTTGATGTCTTAATCGACCACCGAGCAGCTTAAAAAATTAAAAAAAAATTAAGGTGAGAGATTGGACCGTTCATCGATCATTGAAACCGTAATGTGAGACGTGGTCGGGAATAATAGTTTTCAAAGCATTAAATCTTTGAATTCTCAACCTCTAATTAGTATAAACATGTAATAAGTGTTGTTTCTTACATCAATCATCAACTCTTATGATAATTTTACAAAGATGATACAATATGAGAATGATATAGTAAATCTTAAACAAATTAGGGAAGCTTTAGTGTCTTATGTTTTCAGAGAAAAAATAATTAGGAATATAGAAAATAATAGCTGTTAAAGGTAAAAGTCTACGAGGATGATTTTCTAACAATGGTGGATCTATATTATGGATGAGGTCAAGAGTTAATTCTTTAGATGATATCCATACTATATATGTAAAAGTATCGATCTTCAAAAGTATCAATATATCTTTCTACAATAGTTAATATCTAAATTTTGCTCATTTTACTCATGATTGTGCTCAAAAAAATATATTAAGATTCACTAAATAACAAGTTGAATATGAGTATTGATTCGATAATGGAGATCATAGGTATCGTTAAAGTGAAAATCAAATGGATGAATAAGTAGTACATACTTTAGATACTAAATAATCTAATTTTTTAAAGTTTTTAGATTCTGAAGGTTATGACTATAAGGTTGGATGTAGAATTTAAAAATTACATTGAGGTTTTTTGTTAAAAGAAAGATTATATTAAGGATTGTACCATCTAGAAGGAAGCACAATAAAGACCTCAAAAAATTAAAAATAAGTTATATGTGAAAGGAATGATAAATACCTCCGATAGTAAATCTTGTTTCTGATGTAAAAAATGAAATGTGATATTTATGATTCGAGAGTATATGTTTAAGGGTAAAAGTTTTATTGGTGATAATAAGATGATGAGACGAGATAAAAATCTCTCTCCAAAATTGTGCAGCATCATTGATTCAATTCCAATTATATATGGTACATTAGTGAGTTTATCATAATCAAGTATTAGATCATAAATTGATTTGGTTTGTATAGTTTTAACTTAATTTTTAATATTTTCTTTCTTCAGGAGGACTCAGATACTAAGATTCTCTTATAACACTATCTTCAAAAATCTTAAAATATTTATTAAACCCAATGATATATTCCTTTATAAGTATTTTATCTACTTTTGTATCTCCTAAAGAGATAATATTTTTCTTTTAAGCTCCTTTTCAATCTTCGTTACTCATTCTTGTTCAACCTCTCATCATCGAAACTTTTAAGCTCTAGTATCACTTAGAAGAGAGAAAAGAACTTAAAATCAAAGAGAAATATTAAAGATCAATAAATAAGGAATATATTAGAAAATCAATATAAGATTAATATGGTTTAACACTTTCCACATATATTCATATTGAAAATCAAATTCTTCGCTATATAAGAAAAATCAATATACAAAATTACTCTCTTTAGTTAAACAAAACTTAAACTTAAACTTCTTGTATATTTTATTATATAAACTTAAAGAACTCTTCTCTCAATCTTTTTTAATCCACTAAAGAGAAAGTGTAAGAGCATTCAAAATATCTTCCTCTATACCTCTCACTCTCTCCAAAACCTTTAGTTTTATGGTGTATTTATAGGAATAAATCATAATTCACTTAGGATTTTCTCTTAAAATATTTACCAATGTAATATCAAAACTTATCATGGTGAAACTTATTCCTACTCGAAATGGAAACTCTTAATAAAAAATAAAATATATTAGATAACATCTTTGTTACATTCATATTATACTTGAAATAAGTTAAAAAAAATTAGATTTGTTTGCTATTGTGGTTTTTAAATTTCATTTGACAACTAACGCCATAAAAATTGTGATATGGATGATCTCGTTCTAAATAAATTATTTAATATTCTAGATGAGATAGAGAGTTTGAATAAAATATAACCTTTGTCTCTCCTAAAATCAAAAATATTTTTGGAAAGTAATCATAACACACAGGACCAAGTTGAAGGATTTACTTTCACATGACTTCAAACTTGTAACTTTATTTTTGATAAAATATTTTTACCTAATGAAAATGAGATAGTTATAAGATACTTGATTATTATACATATTCAAAAAAAGTTTAGAGTGGTTATTTCATATAGAAAAACATACTTAGCACACGAAATTGTACTGAATCAAGTTTATGAAAAATACTTCAATAGATTATACACTGAGTTAATAATACCTTTCTTGGGTGAGTTGAAAAGTCAAGACTATCAAATGGAAGATTATTTTATTATTACATATGATACATATTTTTGTTGGGTTTTTTTTTGTGTGGATATTTTCATATGCTTGTGTAGTTTTATATAGTACATTCATCCAATTATCAATCTAAATGTAGCACATCTATACGATAAATACCTTAGTATTTTGATGATGCAACTTGTATTGATGGTACTAATAAACTATTTTGTGATGCATTTGGAGTAGTAGAGATTGAGGGAAGAAACTTAAGAGGATTATTTTTTAAAATTGAGAAAATGCATCGGTGTGCATTGTCAATCTTTTGTTTTGTTAATGATAAGATCCCATGGATTTTTCAGTACCTGAAGTTTTATTTCTAGTTGCACATCATGATTGTTGTATAATCCATCTTTCAAAAATTAGTGATACAGAAGTGATTAAAGTTTTTTGGATTGCCTACTGAGTTCTAATCTATGTATGCAAAAATTGATAATAAAAATATATATATATATATATATATATGTCAAAAGCTATCACTGAATTTTTAAATTAATTTATATACAAATACTTTTCTCACCAAAGATCTTTTTTTTATATATTAAGTAGGCTACGAATGTATCGTATTAAACCTATCTAATGTCTCGAAGTCCAACAAAAGCAAGTGAAACAAGAGTACTTTGGTTAAATTTTTACCGATGATTAATTCTCGATGATGGCAAGTCGAAGGAACAATTGGATGGTCATAGACTGCTTCTTGAAGCCTTCTCGATGCTGCCGCTACAAGGTCCCTACGACACTATTGTAGGTAAGAGAGCACAAGGTAGGTGTTGTTGTAGGGACTTGGTGACATTGTTACAGTTAAAGAGAACAAACATAAAGGAACCAAATACGAGTGTATAGAGAGAGAGAGAGTTTCGGGCGCTATTGTGATCAAAATTTGAATTTAAACATTATTAATTTTTTACTAATAAAATTTTAAAAATAAATATTTAACATTCTAAGTTGGTTGATATTATTTTATCAATAAATTAAATATAAAATTAAAAATTAAAAAAATTATCTTATGTGAATTAACATAAGAGATTTAACCCTTTCGTTCATCGTCAAGTCAAGCATAGTAATAGAAGAACGATGAATTGTATGAAGAGATAAGTTCCTCTACTTTTCCTAAAAAATAAATAAATATTTTTTCTATTTTTTTAAGTACCTAAAGTTTTATTTTAGATTAAAATATGTTATAATTATCCATGCTAATTATAGTTTTTAAAATTTTTTATCCTATATGCATAATACTAGTTGTAATACTTTATGTTAGATTTATATAATAGTTAATTAAAAATATTATTTTCTCTATTATGTAATTTTATTTTTTAATCTATTACTATTTATTATGTTTTAATTACTCAATACTAATGATTAGATATTTTGATTATAATTTCATAATGCTATAATTCGTAATCGAGGGAATTAATTAAGATTTGGGTTAAAATCATCCGCCAACAAGCTAGGCTCAACCAGTAGATTAGGCCCAGCTAGTAAGCTAAGCCCAATCATTATGATGGTATGATTATTTTTTATAGAAAGGATTAAAAAAAATGAGAAGAAAGATGTATATATATTTAGATGATGACTAAAGAGATAACTCAGGGATCTAGGCCAGAATTCCTCTAAGCCGAGAAAAACTCTATTAGATTTCATAATCAATTTTGTGTTTCAAAAGTCATCTAATAAAAATGTAACTATTAGTGAAGATCCATAAATTAAGATTTAATATATATCCTAAGACTACTAAGATGTATCAGGATTTATGTTAAAGCTACTAGTACCATGGTGTGATGAGAGACATAACAAAATTTATTTCCAAATGTTTAGTTTGCCAACATATGAAGGTAAAAAAATCAAGTACCTATGAGAATATTGTAAAAGATTTCAATTCCAAAATGGAAGTGGAAGCAAGTAGATATAAATTTTCTGACAAAACTACCTAAGAGTACAAAATAAGTTGATAGAATTTGGATAGTAGTGAATAAACTCACTAAATTTGCTTACTTCATTCTTGTTTCTTATTAACAAGAAGTATCCATTGGATAAACTAGTAAATTTATACATTAAATAGATTATTTGATATCATAGGGTGCTAATTAGTATTATCTCTTATAGACATTCAAGATTCACCATCAAGCTCCAAGAAAGTCTACAAAAATCCATGAGCTTAAAGTTTAGTATAACTTTTCATCTCCAAACGGATGGTCAATATAAGATAATAGTATAAAATCTTAAATATATCTTAAGAGCTTGTGTGTTAGACTTTGGTAAAAGTTAGGATATATATTTATATATAATTAAATTTGCTTACAATAATAGTTATCTCTCTAATATATAAATGGCCCAATTATAAGCTATTTATAGGAGAAAGTGTAAGTTACCTATGTACTAGGATGAGGTGGGAGAATGAAAATTTTTGTGACCTCAATTGATTCAAAGGGATATGCTGATAATATTTGAATATATACTAGAGATTATCAATAGCCCAAAATAATCAGAAAAGTTATACAGATCAAAGATAAAGAGATCTAGAGTTCAAAGTTGATGATCACATATTCTTAAATGTGTTGTCAATCACAGAGTTGTGAGGTTTGGTCAAATGAAAAGTTAGCTCATAAATTCATTAGCTTATTTCAGGTCTTATAAAAGACTAGATTTATAACATAGAGATTAGTATTATCCTTGACTTTAGCTAACATTCATATTGTATTCCACATCTTTATGCTTCGAAGGTATATTAGGAATCTATCCCATGTTATATCTTACTAGGTTCTATAGTTAAGAGTAATGCCACCTTCATAGAGCAATTCAAATCTTTGAAAAGAAAGAACATATTTTGAGAAATAAAATTATACCCTTGGTAAAAATATATTTGCAATATCATTTATACTATGAGATAACTTAGGAAAGAAAAAAAAAGATACGAGAGAGTATCTTCATTTAGTTCATGAGGTAAGTCAAATTTAAAGATCAAATTTCCTTTAGGAGAGAAGACATATAATCAAATCCCTTAATTTAAGCACAATTATTTTATTTTTTTCTTGCTAATAAAATTTTAAAAATAAATATTCAACATTTTAAGTTGGATGATATTATTATTATCAATAAATTAAATAAATATAAAGAATAAATAAATATAAAAATAAAAAAAATATATTATCTTATGTGGAATGCTCACCTCCTCCTATTTAAAGGGAGGGATTCCTCTTATTAGTTATTCACCAAGCTAAGTCTAACAATAAGAGGAACGAGAAATTATATCTTATTGAGGACAAGTAGGTTCCCTTGCTTTTCATGAAATTTTTTTTTCTATTCCTTCAAATATTTATAATTTTATTTTAGATTAAAATATATTATAATTATCTATGCTATTTATATTTTTTAAAATTATTATCTTATATGCATGATGCTAGTTATAATACTTGATTTTTATTAGATTTATATAATTATTGATTAAAAATATTATTTTCTTTCATATATAATTTTACCTTTTTAATATATTGTTATTTATTATGTTTTCATAACTTAATGTTAATGATTAGATTTTTTATTATAATTTCATGATACCATAATATAAAATTAAGAGAATTAATTAAGATTTAAATTAAAATCAATAAGTAGGCTAGGCCATAGCCTATAGACTAGGCCCAACTAATAGGTCAAGCCCTAGTCCACAAGCTAGCTTAACCTAGCCTAATATATGTACTAATGTGTAGTGCACATGATCAGTCCACGGACTATTGGCTGGCCCAACCTTCCATGGTCCATGCACAATCACATGACACATGATCAATCTCTAAGTAATACTGGTGCTATGTAATCTAATCCATTGTTCTTACTTTGTTTGATTGAATCAAATTAGATTTAATTAGTTCAAATGGATTCAAAGTGATTCCTAATTTATTTGACTTATTTAAGTTTATTTAACTTAAATTAAATTCAATCTATTCTAAATTATACTAGTTTATGATGGTTCGAGATCGATTAAATGATGATCATAGACTAGTTTAATTAGGTTTTAATTAAATCAAGTTTAATTGAACTAATTGAGTTAGGATTGAGGACTAATTGATATTAATGATACTTGAAAAATAAATTGAGACATTTCAATATTTTTTTATCTAGATATGGAGATAAAGATGATTTTATTTCTTTATCGAGGACAAGTAGAGTAATTTTCTTCGAGGATTAGAAGTTGTTAGACATGGTGGCTGGATGATTACTCCATCCACTATTAGGAGTAACATGTCCCTACCTTGGTGGGTAAAGTATACCACTCTGTGTATTATTGGGTGTACGATTTGGATTTATTTTCATTTATTGTTAAGAGAACATAAATTCATCATAGAGTATTTTCATCCATTATTGGGGGAGTATTTTTTTTATTTTTTGATATATGTTAATGGGATGATTGACTTTTGAATAAATATTTATTTTACAGTTAATCTCCTACTTACCGTTGATAATAGAATAGATTCTAACGAAGATCAAACCTTCCTCTACCACTAATGCTGTTATGTAGAGCTAATTGGATTTTATTTTTGAGTTGACATTAATATGTTTCTCAATAAAACCCAAGATTATTTTTGACTTATATTTTGATAAATTAATAAATTATAATAAATATTTATAATTTATATATATTAATAAAATAATATTTTTTTGAATCTTGAAAGATACTATAATTTTGTGAAAAGAAAAATTTAGGATGTAACCATTGGTATAGGGTCTTGGATTTTACTGGAGATTCCAATGAAACGAGAGAGAAGTATAACCCAACAGGGGCTTCCCCAACGCGATTTGACCGGGAAGGCTTCATGCTTCATCAGCTGTTACATTCAAGAGGGCTCCATGGTTACACTCGTATATAGTATAACATAATAAAGGCCTTCAATGATGTTTTAATTGAATTGCTTGAAATTAAACCGTTTCCATTTCAATCGGTTCTTCAAAACCCTCATCAAATTCATAGATTTTCTTACCATTTCCAAAGAAAAAAATCACCTCATGGTAATTCAGGAGCATCATTTGGAAACAAATAAATATTTCTTTTATAAATTATTATTTTTAATGAAACTCTCATCTCAATCCAAAAATACCATCATAATTTTTTTTATTTACTATCAACAACAGCACCAAAAAAAAAAGGAAAATGACTTCCACTGAATAGAACTACAAAACCTCAAATTTAACATTACAAGGAAATCGATGACTAGCAAAGTTTTTGAAAGTAAAAATTTTAGATATCAATAATGTATATTAGTAAGAGGGTGAACTTAGTGAATATATTTCTTATAAAGTTACATCTAAATGATTAAAATGGACACTAAAATATGCGATGATGATGTCCATCTTAACTTAAAAGAAAATTAAATGGCTAAAAATATGGGATATACATTGAGACAATATATTAAATGGCTAAAAATCATATGCATGAAAAATTTGTATTAATAAGATCAGAATGTTAACATGAATGCATGGGGTTACTAAAAAAGTATAATAAAAATTATTTATATTCATGAATAGTTCGATATAATTTTAATATAAATTATAAAAAATATTTGTTATTATGGAACATGTCCAATGTATTAGGATCGATTGAGGTGTTCTATAGAAAGTTTCAGTTGTCTTTTCATTGGAAACTTAGTAATCTATTAATCTTTACTTAAATATTTTATATATAATATAAAATCATGAAAATAAAAAAGAATATGATCTCACGAGTTTTAAAATAGCGTATATTTCCCTTCAAATTATAGTATTGTATGCATATCTTTTTAGAATGTGGAACCTTCCTAGTACAGATCTTTCCTAGCTAACATATGTTAGCATATAGCACATATAATATAATTTTAATATCAATGATTAACTAAACTTAAAAATATAAAAATTTAAATATAAAAAATATATTTATTCCTTTGAGCAATTATTTGATTTTTTAAATGTATAAGATAATTATGGACTCTAATCAGACACCTATCACTTTTGTAACAATTATTTTAAATTAACTGTAATGATATATCTCTATAACATTTTAAAAACTTTTATTGGGATATATGTTAGACTTAAAATTTAAAGTTAAAAATATGTAAATATTGAGTTGAACTGTAAATATTGTCTTATAATATTTACTCACAATTATAATTGAAATAGTATTTACAAAAACAATCAAATGAGTCAATCAATAAATAATAAATCCAATGAGATACTCACAAACTTCTGGGTTTTGTATCCTAATTTTAATTTTATGGGGATAAAAATTGGAGATATATGTAGGGTTCCTAGAATTTATTTTTTCTTGAGATCATATCTCCTTTCCCATATTCCCTACAGAGATTTCAAATGACAAAATTGTTTTATAGCCATTAGTGACAAAATTTAATTGGATTATATTGTTTCTTTAATTAAATTGGCCCAGTGTTTAATCAAACTGGTTACAATGCTTTTAAATAGGGACAAAAAACTATTATTACCAGATAATGTTCATATTTTTAGTTTCATTTTTCTACAATAAATGAACACAAACATGAAACTTAATTGGGTTAAGTTGGTTCTTTAGCCACATTGGTCCAATGTTTAATCGAACCAATTACTATGCTTTTAAATAATAAATATGGTTAAAAAACAACACAACCGGGTGATGTTCAACTTTTTTCTTTTAGTGTATTCTCCAACAAAAAACAAACCAAAATATTATAAGATTTTTCAAAATATATATACATAAATTTAAGGATTAATGGGGAAAAAGAGTTGTTGTCTTTTCTTTTGAAATATGTCAAAATCTTCATGATTTACAAATCACTTTATGAAACTTTAAAACCTTTAACAAGGTTGATAATTAAGTTTGGTTATAATTTTTTTGAATAGAATTATAAATTTTTTTGTTTAATAACTGAAGTCTACAAGTATATTAAAAAAATTATGACTATATAATATTTTATATGTATTCTTTCGATATATGAAAATATAAATATTATGATACTTTTAAGATATATATATATCTAAATTTGATACTGAGTGAAAGTTAAGTATTTCTCATCTTTTGTTTTGAGATATATAAAAACCTTATATATATATATATGTATATATATGAATAATACGTGTGGGTTATAAAGACTAAAGGGTTGGTCGTCGTTTGCAGAGGTGGAATAGCCATGGCTGGGTTGGGTTCCTCGAGCTCGGAGATGGATCTCGACCGCCTCAACATCGAGGAGTACCTCACCATGGAATCGATCCGGGAGTCCCCCAGGAAGCTCCATTTGTATGTATTCTTGGTTTCCTTTCCTTTGTTTCGTGGTTTCATTTTTTCGGATTTTTACGAGCTATAATTCTTGATGGAACCCTAATTGTATTTTGTTCAGGAGGGACCTTCTCGACATTTCCCCTACGCTTAAAGAAGCTGCCGGTGCCATTGTTGACGTGAGTTCTCCTTTCTCTATCTGTATAGATATATCTAACTCTCTATTTAGCATCTGTTGTGTTGATTTGAGTGTTTGTAACGAAAGAGGGATTAATGGGATTTGGTGGTCATCATGAAACTAATTGGTGACGTAATTTTCAAATACCTCTTCTTAGAGCTGGACTTAAGGAATTAGGATCAGATTAGGTTAACATAACCCTGAAGAGCTGATGTATATTTCAACACTCTATAAACATAGAGCAATTATTTTGGTTCTTCGGAAGAAAAACTTCTGTTCATTCTTCAAAAATAGCTTTGTGATGCCTCCATAAACATGTAGTTATGGATGGGTAATCATGAAATAATAGTATCGGAAGAAGTAAACTCTATCCTTCATCTTCATGGAGAAAGTGTGTTGTTGGAGCCTTTAGTCTCAGCTTGTTCCGTTTAATGTTTGTTTCCTTTTTTCCCCAAAAATCCTTTTATTTTCTTTGTCTAGTATCATTAGGGAAACTAGACATAGAATATATTGGAAGAGTATAAACTGATGGTGGAAAAGAGTCACCAATCATGCATGATCCTCAAGAGCTAATGCTATCTCTTTCATTCAGTCATGTGAATCTTACAAATTAGGATGTTCTTTGAAGTTCAAATATTCAATATTGAGTGTTGGCTAGCAAGGTTGAGTTTTGATTTCTTTCTTAGGCTAGAGGAGAATAGAACATTTAGAGACATAGTCGGATAATCTTCTTATGCTATTATATTTAAATTTGGGGCTACCACTTGACTTAGAATAACTTGTTGTTGTCTGATTATATGGTTTGCTTGGTAAAGAAAATTGAGAGCTTGATACCCTGGTTAAACCTAAATGCATACTGAAGTTCTATTGAGAAATTTTACAAGGACAAAATAGCTTGTTATTTAAATTTTGTGGATAAAATTTTCCTTTATTGTGACATAATTTCCTCTTTGTTGTCATACATTGTCCACCGAAGGAATTGACATTCACATAGATTTGACTATGCCGTTTTTTTATGATGGAGTTTTATTCTTTATACAAAGTTTATTGTTGAGACTTTTCTTTCTCATGATAATAGCTTGATTTATTGACTTAAAATGTATCCTTTATGTAATATTTGACCCATCTTTCCGCTGTGACTTACTTTATGTTCTCTAACAAAATTCATTTTCTGGGGCACAGGACTCCTTCACCCGCTGCTTTAAATCAAATCCTCCAGAACCCTGGAATTGGAATGTCTATTTGTTCCCTCTATGGTGCTTGGGAGTAGTTATTAGATATGGGATTCTTTTTCCATTAAGGTGTGAATTACTTTATCTTTTTAAATAGTAGTCAGTGATAGATGTAAATAGTTTTTCTAGATGCTTTAAGAGAATATTTAAATTTAGAACATGATTTATTTATTGCTTTACTTTATATCTAAATGTCTTTGTAACTTACTTGAGAAAGTCTCTTTGTTTTAGATCTTGCTATTGTCTATTGATGTTACAAATAGTGCATAATGGACCACTAATACAAATACATAGTATATATTATAAAAGAGGCGATTAATTTACTATTAACATACCAAATGCCAAATATTCATATAGGTCACACAAGTTTTGTGTACATATAGGTTTATGTAAAGTGGATTAAATATCAAAAAGCAAAATATAACATCATTCACATTGTACCATAGTAAAGTATCAAAATATCAGTGTGTGACATGGTCATCTACAGTTCACTGTATCATCTGAAGAAATTGAGAATTATAATACTAGAACCTATCTGTTTTATGAAAATAATGCAAAAGATGATTGATCAGAATTGACTGATGATGACCAAGATTTGAAAATTTGGGGTTGGCAGTTGGCAATATGACCAGCATTGGCCCAGAAAATAGTTTCAGAATCATAAATAAAAAAAGAATTATAAAATACAAAAAAGAAAGAGATAGCAATAGAAAATAAGATATGGAACTCATGACATGATTTATATTAGGAAATAGTGATCTCATGAGTTCTGGTTTTTATTTTCTATTATATGATATTGTATTATACACATATATGAATTCTACTTGTGTTATTTGTTATTTTTAGAATATTTATATTTTATGTAGCTAATCATGTTATGACTCTATAATATATTATTTTCATTGATTATTGCATGTATGAAAAAGATGAAAAAGGGATTATGATAAGATGAAAAGAAAAAACATTTGATATGTCCAAAACTAGACTGGTGTGTGGGATGGTTCATTGCCTGCAATCACTTGGACCGCTTGAATGCAATCTAAACCTTAATTTACATCTGAATATGATGATAGCAAACCCTATTATGATGACGGCTCTTTGTTGACAGTGTACCTAGATTTAGGATCACTAACTCATTTAGCAATGACAGGTTCTAATTTTTTGACTCAAAGCAATGAATAAGCAAAAGAGTGATGGCAGTAAAGATTTTTCAAGTTGTTACCTCTGCTGTGCCAGCAAGAACTTCTGTTGAGAAGGGCCTAATCTTAATATGAAAAAACCAACACAATGAGAAATGCTTTTCGTCTTAAACTGACACTATACAAGGTGCATTAAGTATAACACTTAATTTCTCTAGGTGGTAGGGTTAGTGTAGCATTCAGTATTGTTGCTTTTACCTCATGCAACTTGTTAAATATCTTGCTTTGAATTAATGAATTGCATCTTCTTTGAACAAGGTTTATTTTTCTTGTTCTCTTCTGCTCCTTGACAGAAAATTTTTTATTATCTCTAAAGACTTTCTATATGTAGCTATTCGAACTTTGAAGTCGTCAATTCTAAAAATTTATGGTGCAATGCATTTATATTGTAACGAATTAGGCCCTCTTCTGCAGCTTTACTTTCAGTTCATTCGGTGATAGATTCTGATATATAAGGAGCTTGTTTGACTCTCTCTTTCTCTACATGTTTGTTGTAGAGTTACAATCTTGGCTGCAGGATGGATAGTATTTTTCTCAGCCTTTTTACCGGTGCATTTCCTTTTAGGAGATCATAATAAGTTGCGGCAAAAAGTAGAGGTAAATATCTTCTAGTAGTCTATTGTAGTAATTTGGCAATTTGATCTTCTACTGTAGATTTTTATTTTAATTTCTTCTTGTTGATGGTTGGTTTTAGTTAAATTCATGACATTGCCTATCATGCCTTGTATATTTTCAAGATCCATCTTCAAATGCTCCACAAAGCTAAAAGTTGAATAATTAATTTTGCACTTTCAATTTCATGGGTTTCCAATTAAAGTTCTCTCTTTCTCTTTCAATTATTATCTTCTTGATGGTGTAGTTAAAATGTTCTATAGTAATTGCTTATCTGATATTTTGATATTTGACTTGTGCACAATTCTTGCTTGCCTAGTGTGGAAAAGAATGAGCTGGGATCACTCAGAATAAAGTTAATGATTATGACTTTGATACAATTGACAACTCAACTGGCATTTTGCAAGGCAAAATGACCAATTAATTAATTGACAAGATTGTGAGATGAACAAGGGTGACTGCTCAGCTGTTTGAATGAATCATTTGAATGGAAAGTTCCGCAATATAAAAAGTTCATTGATAAACAAAGAAAAATCTGCTAATGCTAAAACCCTAATAAGTGAGCAAATTATTTTCTTCCATTAAAGTGGTCCTAGTAGGTCTCACTACCATAAACTAATAATTTTCAAGGAGAACGTTGGACATGATTGTTCTTGTATTGTTCTTGTTGATGAATAATAGGATGTGGTAGATGTAGTGAGACTTATAGGTAAGGTCAACATGTTTACGTTCTCATTTTCATTAGTTGTTTTTAGTTGCGTATGATGAGTACACTGATTAAATACGAGGTGGTTAAGATGTAATATGGAACAAGTAGTTAGATATGCTTAAACAACAGAGAAAATACCAATGGTACTCGCACAAACAAAAAAAAACTTTAAATTAAAACTTGATGAGGGTAAGTATCAATGATTGCCCTCATCGGACTTGGTACATACCAACACATGGTACACCAATTTGTACCAAAGAATTAAAGAGGAAGAAAAAGGAGAAGAGGAAGGAATAAGAAGGGAGAAGAGAAAGGAGGATGAAGAGGAAGGACGAAGAGGAGGCAACGGAGGAATAGGAGGAAAAATAAGGGATTGAAAGGAAGAAGGGGGCAGGGAAAGAAGGAGGATGAAGAGGAAGAAAGAAGAGGAGGCAGTGGAGGAAGAAGAGGAGTAGGAGAAGAAGAGCATACACGGTGGGTGGCAGCGGACAATAGCAGGAAAATTCCTTGCTGATTAAGAGGTAGGAGTGCACAATAGGCAGTGGGTGTCGAGGGCTCGTGACTTGTGATTAAGCCATTAAGGTTATAGTTCTTTTTTTTATATATGGATTAGACTGGACCAATGAAATGGGTCGATCATTCACCCCCGTACTAGTACATGTCGTTGGAGTTCCCTAGTAAGCATCATGTAGACATCAAATAGTAAGTACTAGATTGGAGTAAGAACATTGACTCTTTAGCTCTTAGTTTTCCCTTGGATGCAAAGGTTGAATTTCATGCCATTTTCATCTTTCTACAATTGGTCTCTCTCAAGTTCTGGTGGTTCACTTTTATTTTCCTTTTAAGTCTAGGCATTGTTGAAAAAGTTTATTCTAGCCTAGCCTGGATTTTCCATTGAGTTTGCCAACATCTTGAACTTCATTATGATTTTTTAGTTGTTTTCTTTTTTCTAGTTAGGGATTTTCTTGTTATTGCAATGGGGATTTCATATTTGGTTAAGTATTTCAATCCCAATATGAGGACCTTGTACATGCCACCACCCAGGAATATTCAGTGCAATGGTCCAGGTAGTGTATTGGCTATGAAGAATAAACAACATAAGAAAGCCCAAAATAGAGTTAGACAATAGATTGGGGACCATATCTAGTTTCCTTCTCTTGCTTCTCCTCAATGTTGCTGCCCTAAGGCTCCCATGTGAGGGAGCTCAAGGCCTGTTCCCTCAAATTTTACGTGTGACTTTTTGAGCGGTTACATGAGAAGACTTGCAACTTCAGATCTGTTTTGCAGGGGCAGGTCATTTTGATTCAACCTGTTTTGGCTTAAATGAGTCAGATCTTGTAAGTGTGCCTAAATGACCAAATTTTAGGGACTCCAACCACTTCAGTTTCCATGCCATTTAATATAATGTTTAACAATAACAGCCAAGAAATGGTACTCTGATAAAGATGTTTTAATAATCAGATATCAACCTTCAGGCTTGATAAAGGTTCACTGGTTATTTTATTTTATTTTTTAGCTTTATGAGTCTAGTGGTCATAGGGATATATTCTAATATCTGTATTGTGCTTTATTAATTGAATGCAGAGGAAACTGGTTGAGATGATATGCAGTGTGTTTGTTGCCTCATGGACAGGAGTGATCAAATACCATGGTCCTCGTCCCAGCATACGACCTCAACAGGTTCTCGATATTCATACAGACGTTAGATATGATAGCTACTTGATCTTAATTTTCTCTGAGATTAAGAAAAATTCATTTAACAGGTATTTGTTGCCAACCACACTTCTATGATTGACTTCATCATCTTAGAACAAATGACAGCATTTGCTGTTATCATGCAAAAACATCCTGGTTGGGTTGGTAAGAGCCTACATTTATCTAATTATGGATTCCTTAAGTAGATTCTTTCAATTTTCCTTACTGGTTCTCTGATTAACATCAAATGCTTTATTTTATGCTGTAGGATTTATCCAGAAGACCATTTTAGAAAGTGTAGGCTGTATTTGGTTTAATCGTACAGAATCCAAGGACCGTGAAATTGTTGCCAGAAAGTAATAGCTACCTTCTTTTGATATAAAGTTCGATCTTTCTTTACTGTTTGTAGCCATAGTCTTGATGTCTTTTATCTGGGTTTCTAGGTTAAGAGAACATACACAAGGAGTTGACAAGAATCCTGTTCTGATATTTCCTGAAGGAACTTGTGTAAACAATCATTACACTGTTATGTTCAAGAAGGTCCATACCCAACACTTCCCATTATCATTATGCGTAGATGAATATGATGACTTCTTGCTGAGATACTATTACTGGATTAGTTTAGATATACAACAAGCAAAAGACAAGTTTCCATTTATAATGCAAACATTTATGCCCTTTCATGTTGGATGTTGATGAGTAGCCAAAACACCTATATTCTCTTACAAGCTCAGGTTTATCATGTTCATTTTCGGTCCCAAAGAAAATAATTATATCTCCTGTGGCAGTATATACACATCACTCTTAAATTATAGTTTCTATTCCAGTATTCACTATACTTTTCTGTTATATGTGCTGCCTTTAAATTTGTTGTACCCATGATTCCAGAAAGAGGTTATATGTTTCAATAAATAGGCGTGGTCATGATTTTTGTAACTAAACCATGAACCATCTTGTCAACCAAATTGAACATTTGGTTCAGTAAACTCTTGACCCATAACTGAATGAGGGCAGGGGATTGGATCAAAACAACAAACATAAGCAGAAGAAGAGATAGGAGAAACCTACTAACCTAGCTCCATTCTTACCGTCTACTGTCTGATGTCCGGCTGGCATGGTGCCACCATAGTTTATAGTATTGGCTAATTCTGATATGATTCATCTTATTTGTACTTGAATCATTCAAGGCTGATCCAATTTCCATTTAATTTCTTAACCATATAGCTGTATATTATGAGGAAATGACTATAATCATTCTAACCCAATTTGTATTGGTCTCATTTGCTAATTTTAGCCAATTTCACAGTTTTAAAAGAAGAATGATAAGATGGGAGTAGGAATGAATGGATGAGGGGAAAGTGACATGAAGGAAAAAAGAATTTATGACTATAACTATGAAATAGAAGAGTCACTGTCATTATTTGCTGACTACTGTGGCTGTCACATTGGCCAGCTACCATACCATCATGTAAAACAAAAAGAAAAAGGTATAGTAGAGAGGAATGTGCACAAAGAATAGTTCTTTACCCCCTGAGTAATCGAAATCAATCCCAAATATTTTTGTTTGTTTGTTTGCAATACCCTACTCTTCAGATAATTGATAGAGAAGATGGGGCTACAATGGGGTGTCTTTGTTGCTAAGTTTTGTATCTTCTGTAGGATGTATATTTAGTTATTTATACTAGAATATTTGTTACTATAAGAATATTTTGTAGGATCTCTTGTTACAGGCGCTGGAGCTGCAATGTGTCCTATTTTGTACAATATGATTATTATTTTTTTGTTGTTAATGAATTATTCTATGTTAAATTTCATAGCCATTTTTCGGCCTTGTTTGTATTTTGTATTTCAGTTATAAATTTTTAGATAAGAGAGATATAAAAAATTAGGATAAGAATATTTTAGTATATAATGTTTTCATTTTCTCAAATCTTATTTAATATGTTTTTGAAATTTTGTAAATTTTACCAGATTTTTTAAATTGTTAATATTTGCTTCGCTGATTTTGATCCTGCCAATACAATCTGACGACCCTGCTGATCTCAGTCATGACCTAGACAATACCAATCTTAATAAATTTTTAAACAAGATAGATATAAGAAAATAGGATAAGAATATTTTAGTATATAATGTTTTCATTTTCTCAAATCTTATTTAATATGTTTTTACAATTTTGTAAATTTTACCCAATTTCTTTAATTTTTAATATTTGCTTTGCCAATTTTGATTCTGCCAATACAATCTGATGACCATGCTGATCTTAGTCACGACCTAGACAATACTAATCTTAATATCTATACCCACCTTTTTTTCCAAGAAAAAAAATATGTATTAATTCAGAAACCTAACACCTACAATACCTTGCTTATCAGAGCACAAAAGGTCTGCTAACTCAGGCGGGCAGTTACCTACTGGGAGTTGATCATATTTAGATGCTTTTGCATGTGCAGCCAACCAATGTGCACATCTATTCCTTGCCTAGATATATGAGCAATTTTTACAGCCTGAAACTTCCCAAAAAGATAAAAAATGTTCCTTACACAGTTGACAAGACACCATGGTGGTGATTCCTCCTTTGTTTAGGATCTTGACCAAAGTGACAGTGTCAGTTTCAGTCTCCAGCAGTCGGATTCCTTCCTTCAACGCATAAACAACTCCCTCTTGGATTGCCTTCAGCTCATTGTATTGGCAACTTTCACCCTCCATCCATTTTGCAACTTGCCAATAGACAAAAAGCATCACTAGTACACAAAAGAAACCCAATACATCCAATGTTAGTTCTTTGATTAAATGCATCATCAGTGTTAAGCTTCATACCCATCATATGAACTATGGCTGCTACCACATCTGCTAGCACTACCACTTATAAGCTCAAGTAGCTTTCTCTTCCAACTTCCCCAGTTTACTAAAGAAGCCCAAGCAAGGAAGTTTGAGTTTAGGTTTGGGAAATGAGTGGAGAAAATTGGGGGGAAAAAAAAAGATGGGACATGAAAACTTGATACTATAAATATAAAGCAAGATATAATGCATAAAACATGCAACATATATAATATACAGTTTGATTTCATAAATTTGAAATGAATTGTAAACCATATTTTCAAGATTTTTTCAAACAAGAACCATTTCTCTAGTAGATCCAAACCTCTGACTATGGGTTGCTGCAGTGTAGTTTGATGGGCAGTACCAGAGAGCAAATTCTCCTACTCATGGAATATAAATTTAAATATAACACAAAATTAAAAAGAAGATGTGTATGGAAGCAAGTGAGAAAGAAAACAAACAATAATACAAAATTGGAGAAAACAAAAATAGAAAGGAAGAAAGAAAAGAAACAGAAGAGAATGATGATCTGAAATGTGAAAACCTAGTTGTTTTATCCTTTGTGTTTTAACTTTTCAATGTAGTGAAAGCTTCTCTTTTGGTTGGCTCCTTCCGTCTTCTTAAAAAATGGTATTCTTGACTATTTCAAAATAGCATAACTAGTAAGTGAGGTCAACCTTTCAGGGATTTGGCTTTTTTAAGAAGCTCACAAATTGCATTAGGGCATGCCTCCTAATACCCTTGATGGAGCTGATTTCTCATAGCTGACAGCCTCAGGAAGCCCCATGTCTTAGTGCATTATAGCACACTTTTGACAACACTAGGACATATATAATGGATGTATTTTGGCCAGTGGATTTCAGGGTTAGAATTGATCTGTGATTCAGATATTTAGGCATAATGGACTAATTGCAAAATTTGCAAGTGAACAGAAAATTGAGTTTAAACAATTTGCAGCTTCCTTCAATATTAGGACCATATATCTTGAATTTATTCTCGTTGTCCACTATGTACAGCATGGTTTGCCTTTGTCCATATCGGTGTACCGATCAGCTGTTGATATGGTACATACGGAATCATACTGTGTACCAACACATAGTACGGTGGGGGCATACTAACAAACTGGTATGTACCCCCCCATACCATTTCTCTGTTGGACCGATATGTATCGCTCATACTAGGCGATAAGTCATGGTATGGCAAACCTGCATGTGAATCCATTATGCTCCAAGATGGACTTGATTTTACATAATCTTTTCTGTGGATCAATGTGTTTGTTATTTGGATGTGCAACTTAGCTGTTTTAAAGAGAATGGAGGAGCAGTGAGCATTATGTGGATAAGTTGCTGTTGTAGTTACGAATAATCTATTCCATGTATAGTAGCATATTATATTTACTGTCATCAGAACTTTGGTAGTCATTTTATTCAGTAAGAGATATACTACTTGATATTTAAGATTAAATCAGTTTTAGAATGTTGGCTTTCCAAACCAACTGATAAGCTCTTTAGAAAGGTAATCAATGTTGCAATGTTAGATTGTGTTGGTAAACCATAGTCTGGAACAACAGTGTTCACTAATTAAGCATAACCATTCCTTAGCATTTGAGTGTTCTTTTCAGTTTATCTGAGCAACATCTGTTTACTGGTAGCTTCAATATGGATGCCACGTTGATGTAATCTACTGATTTGTTGTGCCAAGCATACCTTTTTTTTTTTAATCTTCATCTTACAGACAATCTTATTTATGAATTTAATTTTAGAGCTCACCTTTCTTTGTAATATGTGCAGGGTGCTTTTGAACTTGGTTGTGCTGTTTGCCCTGTAGCAATCAAGTACAACAAGATTTTTGTGGATGCTTTCTGGAACAGTAAAAAGTAAGTACCTTACTGGTGACAACACTCAGATGAGGCATCACATGTTTGAAAATCATGGATGGCACCAATCATTGGTTGTTTCAGTCGTTGTTGAAATAGAAACACTAAAGTATGTGAAATGATAATATAGAAATTAAGTTGCAAATGTTAAGCATTAGTTTGCAACAATCTCTAATGAGTTAGGACCTAGGTGTGACCTCATTAGCTTTTTTATTGAACCAAGAACTTTGCATTAACTAAAGCGAAAGAATGCATCATCAAACTATGTCTTGGACCTTATTTGTAAACTAATAATAACTAATTTACTTGAAAGTTTAGCTTGTCAGGAATAAAATAAAATTTCTATTTTCATACATCCAATCAAGATTTTAGCACAGTGACAACAGTTTATCACATCATGAGATTTGGTTCTGATTGTCAGTAAAAAGAAAGCAATACATAGCACTACAATGTATCAACATAGTTCAGCCTATTTCCATGATTGAAGACAATGTATGAAAACTTCAACAAAGTAGAAAGAAGTATAAATAATTTCCACCTTTCTCAAAAATCCCAAAAGATATGACTTTATGGTTGAGATTCCTTGTTTTCTTGAATGTCTTAGCACATATATTAACTCATGTAAGTGTGGCTAATGGAGAATTCCTGAACTTCATTATTCTTTTGCATGGGCTTACTGACCCAACTGAATGCATTTCATTGGAGCAAAATTTTATCATATTACCAATGAAATACTGGACTGAGTGATTTGATAATATGGTTGCTGGTCTCTGTTTATGGGCCATTATCACGTGGATAATATAACTCTCTCACCTGTGCATAATGTTCATCTCTTTTAGGTTTAGATCAACTCAAAATAAGCCCTAAAAGGCTAAAACTATAATTCTTGCTCACAGCTATGGTGGATGACATGATTTCAATTCTCTAAGTTGACTTTGGATAACTTTTTTTGGTTGGTGATATATGGTCAAAATAAATGTGAAGGTGGACCTTTATCAAATTTACATTGGAATATTCACTACTTTTTTGACTTGCTGTATTGACAAACACCTGCATATTTCCAGAGTCCAGTGGACCAGGATGTCTCCTGAAATTTACATGCTTCCTTGACACTTAATAGGTGGTGGTCTAACGATAGTTCATGCAGTGTGTATGAATTGGTGCATGCAAGGTAGTGGTGAGAATTATTCTTAAACTTGTAATTGGGAATATCATATCACTTTCGGAACTGACTTATTTAGTTGATATGATAATTGGAAGGAGAATAACATAATTTGTGCTAAAGGAACAAAATGGGTTAATAAAAATATATTTGATTTAATTGTCCCATTGTGAATTTTGAACATAAAAAAAAATACACATTTTAGAAGTTTTTGATAAATTTAGAACAATATAATCTAGTGGCTAAAAACACTGACTATAGAATAATATTGATAAGAACTAATATGAGAGGGGATGCATAATAATTAATATTATAATTTTACATGTTTCTCAAGTCAGATTAGCTATACAAATAAAATGAAAGTTTATGAAGATGTGACTGGAAGAGCTTTTTAGCAAAAATATTTTTAGTAGAAGATTAGGATAATGGCATAACTAAAAAATGTACTGAGTTAAGAGAATAGTGGGAGATTATGGATGGGAAAAGGAATGACAGAAGAGATATGACTGTAGGTTTATCATATCTCATGGCCTTGCAATTGCCAATATACTCTTATGGGAAATAAATGAGCATCTAATATTGTATAAAAACAGTGAAAATTTATCGAACTCAAACTACACTTTCATTTGCAGACCCACTTGCATGATACAAATCCTTATCTTGAAACTGCTTATGCTGCTTCCTTTGGCACTGCTGACTTCCTTTCAACAGCTATTGTAATAACCCATAAGAACGCTTTACTTGCTAACACCATGAACACAGGACTTACTTCTGACTTATACTATTTAAGCTAATGCGCAACATTTCCTTCAAAGAATTCGAATAAGCGTTAGCGAGTTCCCTCTCCCTATGCCAACAAAGACAAATGAAACTCATTCACTTGAAGACCCGCTCGTTGCCAATATGTATGAAACTCAAACAAAACCACTTGCAGCACTTGCAGCTTCTCTTGTTGAATCCCGAGTTGAATTGCCTGGAATGCAGGATTTTGCACAGAGCTCAATTGAAATGGAACTGACCCTTAAGCGCAACTATATTACTTCTCAGTCAAGTATCAAGTCTCCTATCAAGTGTAACATTGAAAGAAGCTCCTTAAGTATCTTTTCTTGGTCTTATATCCGTAGAAGCAGTTGATGCTATAATTGGTTCTTGCTGTCTTCCCGTTACTCTATGCTGTCCCTGCTATAATTGGTGTTTGGAGCTTGCTAACTAGCAAGGGTGAATTCAGACCTCGCTGAAGAATGGAATAGAGTTAAGACACAAACAGCTTCCCTTTTGTCTCTAGTCAACTTTCATTGAATTCTTAGTGAGGGTTTACTTCACACTTTCCCCACTTATGTGTAGCTCTACGTCGTAGCTCTGTTAGTGAAAGAACCTTCAAGGGAACCATCAAGCTCAAGCGGGTTTGTTGTAGAAAGCAAAGTTTGACGTATCGAAGCATATTGCTTAGTATGAGTGGTACGTACTGGTCCGATAGAGAATTGGTATGGGTAGTACATCGGTGCACCTGTGTTGGTATGTTCGGTACAATTTAGTACAACTTGGTATGTACTATACCGATAGTTAATCGGTACACCGGTATAGACCAGTAATGCAAACCATGGTAGAAAGAAGCCTTGACAAGTGGATCTACTTCCTTTCCCAACATGCCTAAGGACCAAATTACCCTAAGACTCCAATAAGTTGATTGTAAGTTAATGGACCTTTCTGTTGCCAGCAGTAAACATAGACTTCCATGACAAACTTGTAAAGTATTGCCAAAAGAAGTGTGCGTATATGACTAGATTGATAGTGTTGGATTGGCTGCATAGTTATGCTTTACTATTTTCTACTTCTTTCACAGGTTTTCTATTTGCTGTCATAAGGTAGTTTGATGGAATTGAGATCTTATGAAGCATCAAAGTTTCATCTTGAAACTATTAAAGTTGACAAATCAAACAAATTATAACTATCACAAACTTGATTGCTGTCTTAGCATCTGCAGTCATTAATTTGATCGTCCTAATAACTGGTTAGAAGTTAACACCATATGGGGGTTGCTTACAGGCTGGTAGATGAAATGCTGGTATTACCTCTGATAGACAGTGGGAATTTAGAATCCATGATCATGTGGTAATGAGACTCAAGAGGGGTCAGGAAATCTTGTAATTTTTTCTTGTGAGCACATAGTTGTTTTGTCAATAAGTATACAATTGGAAATCCTAGCTGATCCTTTGTTGAATTGTCCATTCATCTGATTTTAAATTGATATTTACTGTATAGTAAGGAAACATGACCAATACTGCTCTGGATTATCTGACTGAGATATCGACCAGATTGGAATTTTGAGGTAGGATTTAGTGTGATTATGCATATTGACAGACTATTGTTTGACTGCCTCCTTTCCTATGCTCTCCTCTTGTGATCTCCTCATCTTCTCATTTCATCATCTTTAATTTTAATTTTATACTTTCTTTATCTGTTGGTGCTAAATTATGAATCCTAAATTATTCTCTCATTTAAACTCATTTGGTAATCACAGCCAGCAGGAAGACTTTATGCATCATAAGTTGATCTCCATAGTGTTTTGTGGCCCTGACATAAGTTGAGCACCATAATATGATATTATAAAATGATTGCTCTTAGTAATCATATATAATGTTAATTGATCCCCATCAAGGATCCAGAACAATAATATAATTTTTCTTCTTCTTTGCAAATCTTGAGCTGCACATATATTTGTGTAGAATAGGAGTTGTTTCCAATTGATCATCTTAAGCTGGAAGAAGAACCACATTAGTAAGATATGTTTCTTGTCGGAGACAGGTATTTACAAGGCAATCTTTCTTTAAAATTAATTTTTCCTGGGAGATGATGGAAGCACATGTTGATCAACTTTTTCTTCTCATTAAAACTTTAGTGTTAAAGAGAATTATGGTCAGTTTGATAGTGTCATAAGGCCCATGATGATTTTGTCAGCTAATATTTTTCACATGCCTTCTCTCTTTTTGACAATTAGAGGTCACAGATGACTATTGGCTTTTAAGTCATGAAAGTCATTGCTATCTTACTGTTGTTTGGCAGACAATCTTTTACAATGCACTTAGTACAGCTTATGACATCATGGGCTGTAGTTTGTGATGTATGGTACCTGGAACCTCAGTATATAAGATCTGGAGAGACACCTATTGAGTTTGCTGAAAGGTAAAATTGCTATGATGCTTCACAATATACCCCATTGTTAGCAGATAATAGTTTTCTCTGATAGCTCTGTCTTCTATATGGTCATGCCATGTAGGGTTCGAGACATGATCTCTGTTCGTGCTGGTCTTAAAAAGGTCCCTTGGGATGGTTATTTGAAATACTTCCGCCCCAGTCCCAAGCTTATAGAACGGAAGTATGCAATATGTTGACCTCTTCAGTTTCTTTCCATACATTTGATTCTGTGTAAACTGTCTTGATGCTTATAACATGCTGCATTTCCTAATGTTTAGATGATCATGCTTTCACTTTATCAGATGTAGTTTCTACTGCACTGTCCTTTAGTTATCATATTGAGTCAAATATTGAAATTAAGGTTTCTGCTATTGGGGTAGGATTGAACATATAAAATGGAACTTTAGCAATATCAAGAGTCAAAGGTACAAGTGAACTAAATGGATGAAAATTTGAAAGGTAAAGGTAATCTATATTTTGGATCTATTGTTCAATATGGGAAGGCGATTGAACATATTTTTAAAATATAATTAAAGTCGGAGGTTGAAGTGGAAATGAACTTTTCTAGTATAGTAGTATTACTCAAGGTTTGACATTTCGATTACCAGACGTAATCATTCATGGTCGGATCAATATAAGTCCACTCTATGCCGATGTCCTGGTACATGATACGTCAGTACATATTATGGTACAAGCAGGGCAGAGAGAGGGAGGAGGAGAGTAGAAGAAGAAGAAATGAGAACAAGAGGCATATAAGAAAAGAAGGGGAGGAGTAGGTGACAGCAGAGGAGAAGAATGCCACGTGGATTGGTGGACTATCGGCACTAGGTAGCATGACGAAGGTGACAAAGAGGAGTCAATTTGGGGTATCAATGCTCCTATTAAAAAGAAACTAAAAAAAGAATCAAGTTTATCGATCTCTCCTAGGCAGACTATAAGGCTGCTACTGATCTACAGAGGCAATTCACCTTTCACATCCGACTATAAATACTAGTGGGTGTAGTATAGAAAAATAGAGTTCCTTGGTATCATTGTACTTGATTGAAAAAAAGATTATAAGATGACTTAAAGGCTAAGGACACTTGATGGATTAGACTGTATATCAATTAGAAAATAGTATTTCTAAAATGTTTGATATGGCTTAGATGAAAATGTTAAAATGAATGGGGTTATTAGTAAAATATATTAATAAGAAAAGCCTGTATCATCAACATATAGGATTACTGTTAATTGAGTATAAAACAAGAAAAATTGTTTATGGTGGCCACAGAGGAGCCTAGTTACAAGGTTTGCAATTTCGTTTAGCAGGCCTGTGGTGGTCTATGATCAGACCAGTATGCATTCCGTCCATTCCCCATGTGACAGGGAGGGAGAGGTGGGAAGGAAGTAGGAAGAGAAAGATGAAGGAAGAAGAGGAGGCCGTGGTGGAGGTATATTTAGCAGGTGGCAGGGACAACTTGCAAGGAGAGGAGGCGCATGTGTGTTGTAGCCGTAGTGCAGGGTTAAAAGAACAAAAAGACTATATACATATAGTGAATTGGACTGAACCACCTCGTTTGGGTTGGTCTAAGTATCAGTTGGTAGTCGAGCCGCTAAAAATTGGCTGAACCATCCTGAACCAATCAGCTTGGCAACCCATGCCTAGTAATGCTAGGTGACTCAATTTCATTTATCTGGTAATTTGATGAATGATACCACTAACAATGGAGCATAGTGGTGGGAAAAAAAAAAATCCATGTAGCAGATCCCAAGCAATTAGGATTTTGACTTAAAGTTGTTGTTACATGTAAAACTAATGGTGTGGTCTTGACAGATTGAGTCTCTGGCTGAGTAAAGCATAAAAGTATAACTAGCTGTATGTTAAGAAGAAACTGACAATTTATATAAAATAAATAAATTCATGTATATATACTATGGTGCTACCAATGAATCAGTCATTTTAAGGAAATAATTCTAGCCTAAACTCATGTTGGAGCAATGCCCCCAAAAATAACTGTAGAAATAACCACAGTAAGAGGTCACAGTTAGCCATGTATGGCAGAATGCATATGCAGCATGTGGGCATATTATGTTTTGCCTTCAGTGTA
The DNA here is from genome assembly GCA_001649415.1 of Musa itinerans. Lineage (NCBI taxonomy): Eukaryota > Viridiplantae > Streptophyta > Magnoliopsida > Zingiberales > Musaceae > Musa > Musa itinerans. The sequence goes on along the minus strand of LVTN01000011.1, from coordinate 162,198 downwards.
TATTGTAATATTAAGAACAATGTGTTTAAGAATCAAATCAGAAGTATATGAATGAAGTTTAGATTATACAAGGGTAGTAGTAACTATGCTCAGTTGGAGATTCCTTCTAATTAAAGCATGAAATTTCCACTAGTTTTAAGCACATCAAATTCTCCACTGGGAAGTTGGTAAACCATCGAGAGACATGCTTTGTGATTACAAAGACTAGGAAACTAATGCTCCATTAGGAAGAAGAAAGTAGCATACGAAGCTGCATATTTCATCTGTGCAATAATGCTTATGTAGTTGTAGTTGTTGCCCTGACATTATACACTTCCAGTCATATTGGTCATATGATTGCATTTGCATATGTTGCCACATGAACCACATTGAGTACACTTGCTGGTTAATCTATAAATGATGTGATATTCATAGATCAAAATCTTTTGGAGCTTTTCGCTGCATGACTCTTGTAGAAATGAGAAGTGGTTAGAAATTTAAAAAAGTGCAGATGGGTGCAGTCTTGTTTGAGACTTATGGTACCTTCATTCTTAATTGTTATTTGCCTCTTTCTGAAAATTACTATACGCTTAATTTTCAGGCAACAAATCTTTGCAGAGTCAGTCTTGCAGCGATTGGAGGAAAAATGAAAAGCTTTCTTTGTTTCTCTCCGAGCTTCTATATTGAGGCTTTCTTCTCTGGTAGATTTCAAATTTCATCAGATACAAGTAGTATATTTGAATGGAGCTTATTTGAGAGGGCCAGCATTTAGTATTCTGAATAATATAAAAGGGAATCATGACCTTGTGATAGCAGCTGTTATTGGTTGGTATGATTTATGGAATCATCCATCAGTTTTGTATTAAATCTGGGTTTGCAGGAGTCCTATTTCCTTGAGGCGTCTTTGCTTAAATTTTCAAGGCTAATCTGATGCCAGGTTGTGTAAATCTGATTTCCTTTCAAGTCTGTACTGAACTGATCTGCTTGTAAATTGTTCAGACTCCTACATTACAAACTTGGTTGACAGAGCTCATATATTTGGCTTGGCAGATCAGAGGCAACTTCTCTGAAACTTAAGGAGCAACTCATTCAAGTTGGTTGATTTGGTTCAGAAAGAAGGAAAGAAGAAGAAAAAATGTGCTGTGTAGTAAGTAATATGCACAAGAAAAATCCATACTGGGAGTTACGTGATCTCCAATCTTTCATGCGGGGGGGCCCTGACGTTAAGATTCTTTGAATTGTCAACAAGAATGCAGTTGGGATGTCTGCTTGAGGCAGCCTCAAATTCATGTGTTTAAGAATCACAAGAAGCCCTTTCCTTTGTGCCATTGGTATTAATTGCTTTAAATTTTTGAACTACAACATTTCTAGCAATCGATCTAACTCACGATCACTGCATCATAAAAATTACTATTTATTATTATTATTATTATTATTATTATTATCATCATCATCACATCATCATCATCATTATAGCGTGCGTGGTAGTTACCCCCATGCATGTAGTGATAGCTTAACCAACTAGGCTGTAAATCCAACATGGTTGTTGCTTCTCGCCCTCTCCGTAAGTAGGCCGAGACAAAAAAAGATAAGTCTCATCACTAAACTCATAAAGTTACCTTTTGCTAGTCCTTGCGGCTCTGTACGCGTGAGAAGGTTTCGACAACCAAAAGTGAATTTGCACTCGATGATGACACACGATTACATGTCTTGGACGAGCAGCAAGACATGCATCAGATTTGTGCACCCTCAGGCAGCAGAAAAATCAATCTCATCCCACATGCATGCTCAAAATATGTTATCGTCCATCATTTCCCTCGGAAGTTTCAAAAAGCTGCCGAACCATCACCCAGCCGTACTCTATGAAACTTTGACGTCTTTTTTTACGTTTGCTTGCTATTTCCTCCATCAGCCACATTCTGCTTTGCAGTGTCTTTAACAGAATGGACTTCACCAGCAGTATTTGTTCCAGCCAAATTCACATCAACAGAACTTGAATTTGCGTAAGCATCCCTAGCTGACGATTGAAGCTTGTCCTTGGCAATTCGGCACCCATCCTCCACTTTTCGTACAGTGTCCAAAGTATCCCTGGCACTAGTTGCACCAGTTTCAGCATGCACTATAGCTTTTCCCTTTCCCTTCCTACCACCTTTGCTCCCACCATTTTCTAGCAGACTTTTGCTCCACATATTAGCGTGGAAGGCATCAATCAATTCCTTCTCTTTCTGAGCGTCAGGACATAGTCGAGCAAGTTCAACACCAAGATGTGACAGGCCAAATTGCTCAACATAAGAAAGATACTCCCATGTGTTGATTAGACCACGACGATACTCAGATGACAAGCTTTTAAATGCACCATATCTACCCTCATCCATCCCTAAATCAGCACGAATCCTTTCAACCAAGGACTTGTTTGCGGAATAAACATCCCCCATCGAAGTAATAGATTGGTTGCCTGTTGTCAATGTTTCCTTTCCATCCACAGCAGAATTCATGCAGGGAGCAGCATGGCAAGATAGACGTCCCTCTGCAAGGTTAGGAGCCGATGTTGACTGTCTCATCCCATGAGCAGTATTCGAATTACAAGCAGAACTGGCAGATGGCCTTGCTCCCATCTGAGAAATTGAAGAAGCGGATGATGTAGGACCATTAGTTGGTGTGGTTCTGAACTCAGAAAAAGATGAGAATCTCCCATGATACTCTGGTGGCCTAGACTGAGCAGAGTTAGTTACGACAGAGCCTCTGCTGCGTTGGAGGCGGACAGCGAGGCTATTCATATAAAAACTTTCTGACGTATGAATAGGTTTCGATTGACCAGTTGCACCAGGTAGAGGAGGAAATGATTCCTTCTCAAGTTTGACAGCTTTTCTAGAGCTTTGGCTAAGAGCTTGAGCATATCCATAGGAAGACTCTCGAGAATCCCAATCACCAAGGGGAGGGAATTCTACAAGTATCGGTGTAGTCATATGGCTTTGGCTCAAAGACAATGGAGTTCTTGAAGGTGCTTCTGAAACTGCTATAGAAGTTGATGCTTCTGAAGAATCTCTAACTACATCAGCATGGCTAGTCTCCCCCTCCTCAGCATTCAAACGAGAACTAGATGAAGAATCATGAAATCCACCACTAGTTAAAGCAGTTTCAAGGTTGGCTTGTATTCCCATTGATAGTTGATTAACAGAAGGATCTGAACGAAATCCACGACCTCTTCCTCGGCGGTGTTCTTGTTCATTCTGCCAATATCTGAAGCTAGTTGGTATCTGGATGTAAGAAGTGAAAACAGATAATATAGAAACCAATCAAATAACACACAATACAGGCCTAAGTAAAGAAAAGGGTCTCAGTGATGCTCTGAAGGGCAAAACAAGATTATTGTGAAATATTTTGAAAGAAAAACTGTTGTGGGAGACAAAAGAATGACGACTAATTAATTACCCTGAGTGCAGCATTCCGCTTAGAATGAGACATGTGTTCCCCATGCTCAAGAACATTATGCCTCTGGAAGAAAAAGAAAAAGATGCATATTAATCATAGTATTAATTTGAGAGTTTGTTTGTCAACTAAAATATGATAGCCTGTAGTGTCCAACATACAAAGAAAAAAAATTGAAGGATCATCCACACCTTCATCTCTGCTTCAGTTTGAAAAAAAACAAACTTCCTTTCCAAACATGCCTGGTTTTCACAGAGGAAATGATCTTGTCGGAAATGCATCTGTGATGTCACAATATTATTTTAGTAAGAGAACACAAATGAGAAAAGCCATAAGAATTAGAGAGATGCTGATCTCATGCAGATACTGATCTTAAGGTGCCAAACCTTTTGCAAGGGCCATCCTCAATACCATTACAGAACAAGGTCCAAAAGGATTGGCCATCATAACAAAAGGCATGGACCCCTTAAGTCTTACATAGGTGCTTTCAGACTTTGGCAGTAGATCTAGTGTTCCATCAAAATTATTATCAAGAAAATAGGTATTCACAACATACCTCCAAGTCATTGTAGTTTCTATAATAATCATACTGTCCAGCATGCTGCCTGCAAAACATTGTGACAACTTTTACACAAAGTAAAAGCAAACTCGTATAGGAGTTCCCAGTAAAACACACCTTCGACATATATGGCAGGTGTAATGAACTGTTGACATGTGCATATAGTGTTCGTGATCTCCGTAGAATGGTTTTCTGCAGAACTTACACATTGGGTGACCCATAAAACCACCACGGTCACTCTCACTGCCATCAACCTCTGAGTCACCTGTGCTCATGTGTTGATTTAATTGTGATCTAGCGTATAACTTTTGCTCACAAATAAAAACCTGCAAGAGAATTCAAAGTGTCTTCAAGAACATCTCACAAAAATGTACTGGCACTACATTGAATGTAACAAATTGGCTTAAAAAGTACTAAAGACATTTTATAAGACAATTCTTACAGGAAAACATATAAATAAAGGCATCTGCTAATCTAGTATCATGTCAACAACACTCTGACACAAGCTTCAGTAATCAATGCCAATATAAAATGATTTTTTATACTAATAAACATAAAAATGCTTAAATGTAGCTTACTGAATTCAGGTATACACCATATCCGACTAGAAAAGAGAGAAAAAATAGAAGAAAAATAGCGAAAAATTACTAAAAGCTATCCTACGAGATATTTACTGATCAATGTCGATGGAAGCCAATTCAAGACTAATAGGTCAGCATCAGTTCAAGCATTTCAAACAACCCTACTAATGGAGCTCCACGATTAAAATTAAGGAATACAACATGAAAGATGGCATACATTTGTAGCAAAGAGAATAAAAATCTTATATTTAAATTTCTCTGCATTGTTATTCATTTACTCTCTGCTTTTTTCGTTCTTTATTGTTTTTGTTTTAAATTTTTTTTGGTTCCACATGACTCAAAGGAAATTGTCAACAATCATGTAAGATAGCTAGAAGTGAAATTCATAAACTTTTAAGAAGAATGAAAACCAGCAGAAAGCCAATCACACTGGTGAATATGCAACAACACAGTTCTACATCAATAAAAAAACACATCCTCCAGATCTCATCTAATCCAAATAAAGCTGTAGTCAAATGATAAAGAAAGGTAAGATGGCAAAGTTTCAGATTCATGAACCAAGATATTAGAAATCTAAACTCAAAGAACTATCTCAACTGAAACATATAGAAAGGAAATGTCACATTTAAACGACTCTACTATTTGCATCTAAACAAGATAAGCAGTTAAAAAATAAAGCATAACTCTCATCTTTCTACATGTAATTTCAGGCCCTAGTGCACTAACAACCCATCAAAACAGAGCGCAACTTCTCAGGTTATAACCAGCAAATGACACGTCACCTTTCTTCCTTCCAAACATAGTTTGCACATGACCAACTTGTGCTGATGGAAGAGGTGGCCCTTTAATTGCTCTATGCTCTTAAATCTGGCCCTCCTCTTTGTTCTCTCACTGCCTTGACGCTCTGTATTCTTGTCGCAAACGCTACAAGAAAGCAGGCACATTTCCTTTATCACCCTGTACTGGTCCATATCATCGAAGTAGGCCTGTGTATCTTCATGGTACCAATATCGTCCCACCTGACCTTCTGTCGAGGAAACCGGAAACACCGAGAAATCAACTACCATCCTCGTATAATCCCCCAAAGCCTGTCAATCATAAAACTAGCTGCTTCAATACACAAAACAGAATCGACCAAGATATACGAAACCACAGATCACAACCACCAAGGAGGAATCAGCAGACGCACTCGCCCAATCATAGATGTTTTGCATCATCACCATCACACATGTGATATAGAAAATTAAAGGGCTTCAAAGCCAAATCTAAATTGGCAACAGGCAAAGACCAACGAATCTGGCACGAGATCGAAGGACAAGCAACCGAAATTACCAATCGGGGGGGG
>LVTN01000011.1:118406-155534 GCA_001649415.1 Musa itinerans | reverse complement strand
AAAAAAAAAAATCTTTCCACGCTTGCATTTTTGGGACAATAGCTCTCCCAATATAGAAACAGTTCACAACCTCAATTCCCCTTTCTATAATAGTTTCTTTTAATGATCGATCAACCATTATTGGAATAGTGACAAGTGTTCACAATCATGAACAATGAGGTTAAACGAATCAATCCTGGATCAGATCAAGGTCAAATTTAACTAACTTATTTGGTTTATTAGACTCAAATTCCAAATTCCATTAGGAGTAACTTGGTCCCATTTCCAAGTGTGTAGCATAAAGTCCATAATGAGAACGGGCTATGGAAGAGGAGGAGATGGGAGGACTGTGAGATTCAACCAACGAGTTCAAATTGCATGACAATTAAATCTCATAATAGACACTGATTGGATCAAACATATACCACTCCAATTTCGTTCAAATCCAAAGTTAACTAAACCTTAGATTGCGCTTATACTACTATTAACATGGGTTTCAATATTTTAATCGGTAATTCCAACTCAATGAAATTAACTGATCTATTATCCCATTAGATTGGTTATGATAATTAGTATCAAAATCAATCTAGTATCGAAGCACCATGAGAATCATGCTTTAATACTAGTATGATAAGAAGCATGATGAAAATATGTTAAAAATAGGTGAAAACTTATATTTGTTTATAAGTGTTTGACTTAAGTATTTTAAATGAGTGATTCATACTCAACGAAATTAATATACCAATTATGATCATGAGCTAAGTATGATTTTTTAAAGGTATCTAATTTATATTTCAGTTGACTACTTATTTAAAAAAAACAATTTAGGATAAAAACTATTTTTTATATCATATCGATGTCATGATACATAGCTTATATATATATATACATATATATATATATGTATATATATATATAAGCTATGTATCATGACATCGATATGATATAAAAAATAGTTTTTATCCTAAATTGTTTTTTTTAAATAAGTAGTCAACTGAAAAATAAATTAGATACCTTTAAAAAATCATACTTAGCTCATGATCATAATTGGTATATTAATTTCGTTGAGTATGAATCACTCATTTAAAATACTTAAGTCAAACACTTATAAACAAATATAAGTTTTCACCTATTTTTAACATATTTTCATCATGCTTCTTATCATACTAGTATTAAAGCATGATTCTCATGGTGCTTCGATACTAGATTGATTTTGATACTAATTATCATAACCAATCTAATGGGATAATAGATCAGTTAATTTCATTGAGTTGGAATTACCGATTAAAATATTGAAACCCATGTTAATAGTAGTATAAGCGCAATCTAAGGTTTAGTTAACTTTGGATTTGAACGAAATTGGAGTGGTATATGTTTGATCCAATCAGTGTCTATTATGAGATTTAATTGTCATGCAATTTGAACTCGTTGGTTGAATCTCACAGTCCTCCCATCTCCTCCTCTTCCATAGCCCGTTCTCATTATGGACTTTATGCTACACACTTGGAAATGGGACCAAGTTACTCCTAATGGAATTTGGAATTTGAGTCTAATAAACCAAATAAGTTAGTTAAATTTGACCTTGATCTGATCCAGGATTGATTCGTTTAACCTCATTGTTCATGATTGTGAACACTTGTCACTATTCCAATAATGGTTGATCGATCATTAAAAGAAACTATTATAGAAAGGGGAATTGAGGTTGTGAACTGTTTCTATATTGGGAGAGCTATTGTCCCAAAAATGCAAGCGTGGAAAGATTTTTTTTTTTTTTCAAAGAAAAGAAAGCCTAAAAAAATTAGTGTTCCATAATGTTTTAAAAAGCTCATACAAGGATACAAGAAAATAATCTTTGTTCTCATGAATTTCTCCTTAATAGATTTTTTAAAAATATTTAAAAGAAAATTTATTTAGGCTTTACATATATAAAAAGATTGCGTACTTAATTTTCTTCCAAAGAAGTGTCGAATCATATAATATTATGTGATAGTAATATCCAGATTTCTCCATTTGTTCTCCCCCATATCTAAGGTGAAATGATTGTATCAGTTATAATTTAAACAAATAATAATAATAATAATAATAATAATAATAATAATAATAATAATATGGCTTCGCAATTAAATAATCATTGAAAAACCTGATCCTGTTCCATGTTTATTATGAGGTCCATTAAGCGAGGTGTTCGCAGCATAGTTATTCAATTTAAAAGAACTATCAAGAGTTAATCCATTGGCTAATTTATTTATTGGATTGTCTTTAATCTATATCGATTGGAATATCCTCGAATATGGTTATTATTTTATTCATTTTTAATCTTATAATCGACTCCCCTTTTGACATTGTCTCACTTCTGCATTGCTTCATTATTATTCTTTATCTTCTTTCATTTTGTTTATCTCTCTCGTCATCTCACTTTTTTTTTTCCCCCTATTTTGTTATCACGACCACTTTATTAACTCATATCTTTCTTTTCTCCTTTGTTTCTATAGTTGTCCAACAAATTCAAATTTAAATTGATGATATCAAAAAAAATCATAACCCTTTTTTTATCACAAACTTATTTTTTTTATTTAATATCTTTTAATAAAATTATATAACAATTGTCTCATTATTTAACTTAATGATTTCACAACCAAACAAATGACATAAAGGGGGTTATGGTGGGAACACATTTGAAATATATATTAACGATCTAATGCACATTAATTGATACTTGATATTTTTTTAAAAATTACATTTGACCTAATGCTACCTACCATTAGTATTCAGTATTTACATGATTTATATATTTTATAAGATGAAATTTTATTTTTAAATATTATTTTAATTAATTTATATGATTATTTTTTCCATATATAATATATTAAGTCATACATATTTAAAATATATTTTTAATTATTATTTATCAAACACTCAAAACATTCCACAACTACATATTCACTTAAGTCTCTTTCCCCAAATACTCATTAAAAATATAAATATATTCCAAAACGTGCCCTTAATTGAGTTAACGGTCAATCCAAATATGATAACTATATTGAATCTCAAATTTTGATGATAAAATTACTTAATGAATTTGATAAACTAATATGCTTTTGAGATAAGTGATGTATGATATATTGTTATCATAAACTTGACCACCGAAAGGCCAACATTAAGTACGAAAGTTAGATGTTATGTTAGAAATTAAACGTCATGTTAGATGATTGGTAAACATACCATAGGACAAACTTCATATTACAAATTTAAATATTGTAACAAAAGGATTATATATCATACTAAAAAATTGGATGTCGTGATGAAGTCCATATGTTAGAGGACTGGGTGATATACCGGAGGATTATATAATATGCCAGAGATTCAAACGAAGTATTAAAAGATTAGATGACATGCCAAAAGAGTAAATATACTATACTATGAAATTTTAGAAATTTAAATTTGTATCTTTATTTTTGAAATCTTTGGGGCTATAAATATTTTACTCGGACTTAACTAATAAAGCATTGATTCCTAAGTTTGTGAAATATCACAGCTCTCTCTTTCAGTAATATTTGAGTCTTTTTCTCTCTCTTGAGTTTAATTAAAATACTAAGTGGTAAGAGGTGGGAGAACTCTTGTAAAAGAATAAGTATGAAAGTTCTCTCCATAGCTTAGAAAAGGAAAAAATTATAATAATGATAGTTAATCTTCGCTTGTTAGAAGAAAAATAATTAGTAGAAGCCGATAGCCTCGAGCGAAGAGGAATTGGGAGTAGATGTAGATTAGGAAGACTGAACCACTACAAATTGATTTGTATCATTTCAATTAGAATGTGATTTATGAAATATTATTGAGCTTGGTATTAAAAAATATATGCAATCAATGGATGAATAGAATAATTTAGAAAAAAATATTTTTCTTGAATACTAAAACTATGAATGCTTTATTTTATACTTTAGGTAAAAATAAATTCAATCGAGTTTCTATTTATTACACTATATATAATATATAGCACATAGTCAAATTAATCGAGTAAAGGAATATAAGATTAGCTTTCTAATTTATAGTTATGAGTTATTTAAAATAAATCCAAGCGAGTCAATCGGTAACATTTATACCTATTTTACATATGCTATCAATAGATTAAAAGTTCTTAATAAAAATTATACTAATTATAAATTAGTCTATAAGTAAGATTTTATAATATCTTCCCAAAAGTTAGATCCAAAGATAATGATAATAAAAAAAGTTAAAGATTTAAATAACCTTTATTTTCAAGTACTCATAGTATTTTTATGACCTACTAAATGACATACAAAACTCATGAAAAAAATAAAACCCTATTAAAGAAAAAAAGATATTATCCTTAAATCTAAATAAGATAATTCAAGTGAAAGTTTAAGTGATGATGATGATAATATAATATTTCTTACAAAAAGATTTAAAAAGTTCATGAGAAAAAATAAGATAAATTAAATAAAAGAAGTAAAATCAAAAGTAAACCCAAAGAAGATGCAATATATGTTATGAGTATACAAAAATAATATCACTTTAGAAATGAATTCTCATAATTGAAGAAAAAGTTATCATCCCTAGAGTATAGTATGAATCAAGTGAGTCAAAGGCAGAAAAATAAATCAATAAGGAAGAAATGATAAATTATACTTTAATAACTTTCAAAAATGAGATATTTAACTCTTTAGAAGTTTTTTTATCATATGAAAAATTACTTGAAGCAACCTATGAATTATATGACGAACTAAAAAAATGAGAAAAATATAGTTATTAAAAAAACTATATTTTTTAATGTATTAAACTCATTAATAACTATATTTTGATGTATTAAACCACTGCCTTTTTAATGAGTTTAATACATTGAAAAATATGCATGATAAATTTATACTGCTTGCACTAAATGCAAAATTTAGAATCATTTAATCTTAAACTCAAAAATGAGTTCTTTTAAAAATTACTAGAATTGCATTCTTTGAAAATTTTAAAAAATAATTATCATGAATGAAAAACTTAGTAAAAGGAATGTCTAAAATCAAATTTATTAAAGATAAGATTTATAATACATAAAAAAATATAAAGAGTAGATTCAAACTCAAAAATTAAGCATCCCTAGACTACTATAACTAATTTGTATGGACTTATTTAGATGTATTAATATTACAAGCCTAGAAAATAATAAGTATGTATTTGTAATTATTGATGACTATAGTGTATATAGTTGAACATACTTGAACATACTTTAGCAAGTTTTGTAATAAAGTCAAATGAAAAAAGTTTTATAATTTCATTTATTCCAAATGATCATGGTGGTAAATTTAAAAATCATAATTTTTAATAGTTTTATTATTTAAATAAATATGACCAAAACTTTCCCATATTAAGAAACCCAAAATAAAATAGAGTTGTTGAGAAAAATAAATATAAGCTTATAAGAGATAATTAAGACCATGCTAAATAAGCATAGTTCACCAAAATATTTTTAGGTCAAAATCATCAACATAACTTGCTATGTTGTGAATAGAATCTTTATAAGACCTCATTTATTTAAAACTCTTTATAAGTTATGGTACAACAAAAAATCTAACATTTTATATTTTTATATTTTTATTATAAATAATTTATTTTAAATGACAATGATGCCTTAAGAAAATTTGATGCTAAATCCAATGAAGATATTTTTATTTGATACTCTTCTATTTCTAAAACTTATAGAGTTTTCAACAAAAAAATTATTCATATTATTTTTAATAAATCTCCTTAAATTAAAAAATATAATTTTAATAATAATATTTTAAAATTAAAAATATATTTGAATGATGATTCATCTCCTCAAAGCAACTTGGATATATCTACTTTCAAAGAAACCTTACTTAAGGAATAAACTTATATAGATATACATTCTAAGAAGCTAATTATTAAGGATATATAAAAAGATGTTCCAACTTATTCTTTTTTAAAAAATTATTTATTTAAAAGCTATTTTTCTATCTCAAATTAATTTAAATATACTGATAATGTTATTAAAGGTGACTCATGGATCTTAATAATAAAAGTATGTAGATGATTCATTTGGATAATAAATTTGAGAGAAATAAAATTTTGATGCTTATTCCTAGACCTAGTGATTATTTTGTAATTGACTAAATGAGTTTTAGGAATAAACAAGATGAAAAAAGCTATATTAGTGACTAAATATTTTAACAAAAAAGAACATGTAGATTATGAAGAAATATTCACTCTTATGGTTAGACTTAAAACCATAAAAATACTCATTGTTTATGCTTATTTTAAAAATTTTAAACTATTTCAAATAGATATTAATTTTTCTTTTGATACTTTTATTTTGGAAGAATTGTATGTCAAACAATCACTCGAATTTGAAAATAATTTTTATCTAAATCATATTTATAAATTGTTTAAGATTCTCTATAAGTTATAAAAAGCCTCTAGAGCTTGCTAGGAGAGACTTAGTTTTTTTCTATGTTCAAATAATTTTTTAAAAGATAAGATCAACATCACACTATTTATTAAATATTTTAATGATGATATTCTTATTATTTAAGTTTATATTAATGCTATTATTTTTTATTTTAGTAATGAAGTTTTATATAAGTCATTTGATAAAAGTATAAGTCAAGAATTCAAAACAAGTATAATATGTGAAGTAACATTTTTCTTAGGCTTACAAATTAAATAATCTAAAGATAATTTTTTATCGATCAAACAAAATATACTCATTACCTATTTAAAATATTTAATACGAAAAACTCTAAAGTCATTAATACACTAACGAGGATATTTATAAAAATACACATTTATAATGATAGTGAATTTTTTGATCAAAAAACTTATAAATGTATGATAAGAAGTTTATTATATCTCACTACTATTAGACATGATATTATATTTAGTATAAGTCTTTATACTAGATTTCAATCAAATCTCAAATAATCCCATTTTATGACGGTAAAAAGAATCTTTAGATACTTAAATATTTTCTCTAAGGACTATGACATCCCGAATCAAATAATTTTGATTTGATTGTTTATACTGATACTAACTTTACAAGATATATAATAGATTAAAAAAATATTTTTGAAACTTATTAATTCCTAGGTCATGTATTTGTTTCTTAATCATCGAAGAAGTAAAAAATCTATCATATTATTTAAAGTTGAAGCAGTTGAATCTCGGATTTTGATGATGAAACTAACTGATAAGTGTTTATGATTTGATCTACATTTTGAGTGACACAAGAAGCTTCGATCAGGATGAGACAATTAAAGCAGGAAGAATCATGTTGGGCCAGTGGAACATGTCAGAAGATTGGACGTCGAGCCGGATGATCGGTCGATGTATCAACAGAAGGCTTCGGGCCATAGATTCGGGCATTGGGCCAAGAAGAGTGGATATTGTGCCAAGGATATTAGAGTTGCGGAGGTCAACTGGCCGATTGGGCAATAGGCCGCAAGAGATGACGATACGTTGAAGAATCAGACGAAGTGTCGATGGACCAATGACATGCCGGACAACATGATTTATGCTTAGTAATAATTGTCTAGATTAAAGTGTGTTTTTATGTGTGTAGGATTAACTACGATAGCAAGGAATAAAGCAAAATGAAGACCCGGAGTCAAGAACGCGATTTCGTTGAAAGTTCAAGAGTTTGTCGGAAGTCCGGACGTTCGTCGGAAGTTCTATCGGAATTGACCGAGAAGTCCAAGAGCTTGCCAGAGAAGCTAGTCGGAACTCGCCAAAAAGATCATCGTGAAGTTCAGGAGCTTGCCGAGAGTTCGCTGGAACATTGCCGAAAGATCGTCGGAAGTTCATCGGAATATCGCCGGAAGAAACCAAGACCTAAGGACTTGTTTAGCTTAGTAAATGTCTTAAATTTCGTAGTTAGTACATAATTGGGATTGGAATTGGGCCAACTCAATTATGAGTCAATTGGGCCTATGTAAGGACTGTGTTAAGCCCAATGAAAGGCCCAAACAGTGACCCAATAGGTGGCATTGTCATGACACGATCTCCGAGACTGTCAGGTGGTGGTATCGCCCAGACATAGTCTCCGAGAAACTGTCAAGCGGTGGTATCGCCAGTCTGGGTGGTGGTACCGCCTAGTATAGGGTGTCAGGCGGTGGTACCACCAAATTGGTTGGTGGTACCGCCCAATGCAGCGTTAGTGTCAGTGTCAGATTGACACTGGTGGTGGTATCGCCCAGCACAAGAGGTGGCACCACTTGTACCGAAGAAACCAGGGATGATATAATTTAGGCTCTAAGTTTGAATCAACTTGAGACCTATAAATACCCCTATCATCCCTGGTTAACCTATACAAGTATTGAGAGTGAAAAAGAAAGAAAATGTTATTGCAATCTTATGCGAACTCCTCTCATACTTCTAAAATAGTTTGAGAGAACTGTAAAGGTTATCTCCTAAACCTGATAAAAGGAGAAAGAGTTGTATAAAGTGGTTGGTCTTCGCCTATTAAAGGAAGACCAATAACGGACACCGATGGCCTTGACGGAAGGGGAATCGGTGGAGTGGATGCAGGTCACGACGACCGAACCACTATAAAAATATGGTTTGCATTTCTTTTGAGCAAGTTACATTAACTGCAAACCACTTTACTTGCTTACTGCTTTCAATACATTTACGAACACACTTTCAAGTCAAGCATATTTCCGGAATCGATTTTCATCGTAAGAAGAATTTTTCAGAACTAACGTGATTTTACCGCTGCACTAATTAACCCCCTCCTCTTAGTGTCGACTCGTTCCAAACAGAAGTTGAATATATAGTAATAGGTACATATTATCCATAAATAATTTAGATAAAACACACTTTAACAAAAGTATAAATTTTACTTAAAAAATATTTTTATAAATTATGATAATACTAGTGTTATTTTCTTGATAAAATATTTCATTCAACATTCTTAAATCAAGCATATTGATATTTCAGATCATTTTTATCGATGCTAACAATCTTGATAAATATTTGGATTTCACTTATGTGCAAAATCAATTAACAGATATTTTTACTAAACCCAGAAATAATTTAGTTATATTAGAAGATAATTATGTCTATTAAATCCATCTAAATGATATTATAATGGCCTTATTTAGTTTATTGATTTCAAAAAAAAAAAAAAAGGACATCTAAGGATAACACTATTAGATCTAGAGGTATCATTGCTAACATCTTGTCCAATGGTGGTAGCACTGTCAAGGTTGGTGGTGCCACCACCAAACACTTAAACCTAACCCGCTGGCAACTATGATCGGCAGTAGCACCACCTCAAATCCCAAAAAAATTTTCACTTCGCCCTAAATCCAACCTTAGTAGACCTTATACAATTCTAAACATCTTCTTCCTCTCCCACAAAGCCTAAGTACTATTCCATCCTATGTTAGGAAACTCTTTCCATCTCCTCGAATTCTCCTCAAACAAGGATGTTGTCAACAAGGATAATCTTTCAATCTCTCTTTTATTTTTAAATTTATAGGTACTCTTGTTCATCTTTTATAATATATATTGTAATCTTCATGGCACCTAGAAGATTCTTAAGTGACAAAGTAAAAAAGAAAATAAATAAAATCTATAGAAATTTTCATATCATATTAGTAAGGGTTGGTGGTATTATTTGTAAAACCTGTAAATAATTTCTAGAATAAAATTATTTGAAAACTTTTGCACCATTGTATCTCAAGTGCAGGAATCACTAGCAATTGACGGTACGCAAACTTCCTTTGAAAGTCATCCTTCATTTTTTAATGTCACTTTGCTTTGAAAATCTAAAAGTCATCCTATAAAATATATGACATTTGATTAATTGGTTACTCAGGGAGACAATGGGTTTGGAATATCAACGTTGATCCTTCTATTGATTCCTGTTTCTAGATAATTTGAAAAATAAAAAATGATAATATATATTTTAAAAAAAATCCTAATATTACTTTCCACAAGGCTATTGCCCTTACTAATGATACAACCGAGAACCATAATTCCAAAGGTTTTAAGGTGAAATTTTAAATATCTATTAATTAAAATATATAATATTATGAATGATTTAAAATCAATTATGATGGATAAGTGAGAGTCGAATTTTATTATTAGAAAAAGGATCTATTCGGATTGCTGTGAGCAAAAATAGATAAGAAAACTTTGGTCAACATGAAGAATTCTCCTCCATAAGAGTATCTTAAATATTATTCGAAATATTTGATATTATATAAATACTTTTTAAAAAAAATTTATTGATCATATATTTAAAGAAACTAATCAAGCGACTAATTTATTAACACTGTCTACTATATAGCACACGATAATTTTTCGTTTCATCTATTCGAGATTTTAGTTTCGTCCGCTTAACTAATTAATAATATTTCAATCTTTCTTAGGAAAAAAAAAAACACTTTCATCCATAAATTTCAGAAGAAACAATCTGGTCGTACAGTCCAATTGGACTTATGTCAGCGAGAAAAACTATGCGACATGTTCGTATAATTTCCCATGTCAATTATGATAGCATGTTTGACACGGACCTCCACTCTACGTGGATTAAGGCTATGGAAGTACGTAGGAAAGACGAGTTTGCATGTGTTTTTCCATGGGGTTGTTGGAATGGCATGACATCTTTGACGAGTCAACAGAAAATTTGCAATTTACATGAGCAATTTTGACTTGATTGGTGGCTGCTGATCAGGTGTCCGCATCAGAGTAGTCGGAATGTTAAAAACGTTGGAACACGAATCACCACGAAACCAATATCACGGTGTCACAGATTGCGTCAACCAGTTGACTTTTCTCTGGTCCATCGTCGAGACATTGCTAATTTTCTAATATATGCTTTCAGAGTTGACATAACATTATTGCACCTACGAATTCTATTTATCTCTCCAAATATTTAAGTTACTCGCATATATCAATTTATATTAGCAACTGCAGTTGCTAGTGATTTTTTTTTTACTGAAAATTTAAATGCAAAGGAGAAAATATATAGAAATTATTTATTTATAGAAATATATCTATGATGTTTTGCCAAAGGTATTAACGTTATTAACAATCAACTGAAGAAGATTAACGAAATGATATTTAATGTTTTACAGTCTAAAATTTAAAGAAATAAATACAAAAATTGACTAATTTTGGAGGGATATTTATATAATTTTTTAAAATCTTTTTTTACTTGTTGTTGTTGTTGTTGTTTTTATGATAAGTTGGATGGATTAACTCAAAATTAATCAGACCAAAAAACTGGAATTGAGCTTCGATTCTTTAATCTCTCCTCGCCCAAATATTTAATGATAATAAATTAAAACGAGATGACGTAAAATTGACCAAGAATAGTAATAATACACGTGGAAATAAAAAAGCACGTCTCTTTGTATGAATTGACTAGCGATCCTTCCCTGTGTCTCTCTTCCTCCGTCACTTGTTAGCCACGTGGTAGTGGTTCACGACTGCGGTGGAAGAAAATTATGGACCGTCAGATCATCGAACCCTTCAGCATGTGGTCGGCAATGGTCCCTGAACAAGCACGTCGGCGATCGCCCCTCAATAAATCTCGAGCTCGGGCAGAGGAGAAAGCGGGCCATTGGTCGCATCCGATCTCCATCCTCAGGCGAGCTAGATCTCGAGATCCACAGGTATCGCCTCGTGTTTCCTAGTAGCGCATGATTTCGTGTGAGACTCTTTGATTGCAAGAGCTTCCCCCACCCTCTTGAAATG
Source organism: Musa itinerans (assembly GCA_001649415.1). Classification (NCBI taxonomy): domain Eukaryota; kingdom Viridiplantae; phylum Streptophyta; class Magnoliopsida; order Zingiberales; family Musaceae; genus Musa; species Musa itinerans. The sequence goes on along the minus strand of LVTN01000011.1, from coordinate 143,825 downwards.
AGCGGATCAGGAGTATCTGCTTTCTCTATCTATTGTTCTTCTGTTATCTGTAGATGGGAGCATGCGTCGTTGCTTTTTCTAAGCTTCTTCTGAAGGGATTTACTCGGATTTCATCGATATGTTGTGGTTTCATTTGTTGGTTCGATATTGTGTTTGTTCTGGTGAAGATCGCCGGATCTGGCTGCATCCTTATGCTTCTCGAGTGTTCTTCTGTTTGAAATGCTAGAATCAAGAGAGATTGTGCGCCAAGTTTGGATCTTTCGCCCCGGATCTGGTCCTCGGCCAATTGGTGCCGCTGGTTTTAGATCTAGGATTCTTTATGTGCTTTGATTGTCTTGATTGTCTTAGTGGTTCAAAACATCCTCCAGATCTGGTTGATTACTTGGTCAAATTTCAGTCTTGTGATTTTTCAGATCTTTTGGGGGGTATTGTCCATTGATCTTCTATGTTTGCGTTTATCCAGCTCCAAGAAGATGGCCGGCAACGACACCTTCCTGTTCACCTCCGAATCCGTGAACGAGGGGCATCCCGACAAGCTCTGTGATCAGGTATCTGATGCCGTGCTTGACGCCTGCCTGGAACAGGATCCCGACAGCAAGGTCGCCTGCGAGACCTGTACCAAGACCAACATGGTCATGGTCTTCGGGGAGATCACCACCAAGGCCAACGTCGACTACGAGAAGATCGTCCGCGAGACTTGCCGCAACATCGGGTTCGTCTCCGATGAAGTCGGCCTCGACGCAGACCGCTGCAAGGTGCTCGTCAACATCGAGCAGCAGTCTCCCGACATCGCCCAGGGCGTCCATGGCCACTTCACCAAGCGCCCCGAGGAGATCGGTGCCGGCGACCAGGGTCACATGTTTGGGTACGCGACCGACGAGACTCCTGAGCTGATGCCTCTCAGTCACGTCCTCGCCACCAAGCTCGGCGCGCGCCTGACCGAGGTCCGCAAGAACGGCACCTGCCCCTGGGTGCGCCCCGACGGCAAGACCCAGGTGACCGTGGAGTACCGCAATGAGCACGGCGCCATGGTCCCCGTCCGCGTCCACACCGTCCTCATCTCCACCCAGCACGATGAGACCGTCAGTAACGACGAGATCGCCGCCGACCTCAAGGAACACGTCATTAAGCCGGTTATCCCTGAGAAGTACATCGACGAGAAGACCATATTCCACCTCAACCCATCCGGCCGCTTCGTCATCGGCGGCCCTCATGGCGACGCTGGGCTCACCGGCCGCAAAATCATCATCGACACCTACGGTGGGTGGGGAGCACACGGCGGTGGTGCCTTCTCTGGGAAGGATCCCACCAAGGTGGACCGCAGTGGTGCTTACATAGTGAGGCAGGCAGCCAAGAGCATCGTGGCCAGTGGGCTCGCCCGCCGCTGCATTGTGCAGGTGTCCTACGCCATTGGCGTCCCTGAGCCACTGTCAGTGTTCGTGGAGACCTATGGCACGGGCAAGATCCCAGAAAAGGAGATCCTGAGGATTGTGAAGGAGAACTTCGACTTCAGGCCTGGGATGATCACCATCAACCTGGACCTGAAAAGGGGAGGGAATGGCAGGTTCCTTAAGACTGCGGCTTATGGGCATTTTGGCAGGGATGACCCAGACTTCACCTGGGAGGTCGTCAAGCCCCTCAAGTGGGAGTAACCTGCAGCCTAGGCTTCATCCACCTATCTTAATGGTGATCGAACTACATTATTTCCACCTACTTATCATGTTCTGGTTGATCTTATGAGCTGAGAAGACCAAGTAGAGAACTTGAAGCATTAAGTTACCATTTATTGCTATTATATTTTGTAAGTTTGAAGCATTAATTCAGAATTTGCTGTTATTGATCCATATTCTATTAATCTGGTTTTATACTGGGTTCATTGACTCCAAGCTGTGCGCTGATGGTAAGAAAGCAACAACACTAAGTTTATGCACATAAAATAAAAAGTTCCATATAGAATAAATATTTTACATTAATGACATTACACATATGTAAGGAAGTCAAAAAGGATAATGTATAATAATGCAGTGGCTTAAGCCTCGATGGAAGAAATAAATAGGGCATTTGGTGTCCTATCCTAAACAAGAATGATTTAATATGCAAAAGTCAAATTGCTTAATAGATCAAACTGACTTAGTATTTTATCTAATCATTTTAAAGATTGGTGATGTAAGATTAGTCACCCGAATTTGGTCCAGTAAGTTTGACTTCAGGAGACTCAAATGATCAAAATTAAACTACTACCCTCTTGTGGAGTTAAAGTCGTAAATGTCGTAAATATCAGCGACTCGAACAACATTCACATGTGACTCGACGTGGTTTGGGATAAGCACAACCCACCGATCACCAGAGGCAGGCAAGGACACGATGGCCCTTTGGAGCTTGACTTAACCCCACTAATGTCAACATATACATCTACTCTAATATACTTTTAACTAAAACTTAGAGATTGAAATAGTTACTAATAAGACTTTCTCTTCCATTCAATCTTAAACCAAATTTTGATTGCCAATAAAACTATTATCTTTCAGTTTCTACCGAAAGGAGTTAATTTTTTATTTTTCAAATCCCTAAGTTGCCCCATCGAAGAAACCCATTTATCTAAAATATCCGAGACAAAAATACGAGAAGAATAGTACCTAAGGACATCAGGGTAAGCTTCGCGATCGATGCAACTTAATCCTTGCAACAGCTCTTCCGCACATCTGGCACCAATCCAAAAGAAAGTAACAAAGCAGGTTAGAGAAATGCAAGTTTTCATTGAAATCGAGGAGCCCACTTAAGGTTGCAAATCTAGAATGGCAATTTCTCCTGAAAGAATATGTATCCCAAAAGGTTGATCCAACAATCCAAGAGAAGCAATGGACAAAAAGTACGAACAAGGTTCGAAAGCACTCACACCAACAGCTTACATGATCCATGTGACATTTCATTCTCTACGAAATATACACGAGAAAGACGTGGGAGATCCTGCCAAAGGAAGCAAATGACATCTACATCTCAAACTATGGTAATATGGAGGCCGTATGATCACAATGGGTACAATCATAACAAAAACATCATATACAAGGGCAAAAAATTATTACAAAACATCCCAAATATGGCGCTTTAAGCTCTGGATCTTCTGATGTGTGAAGATTCGGAAGCAGACTCTCAACCAGACATCAAAGCTACTGTCAATTTCCAAGAACTTCTAATGATAACAATTTCCTCCCAGTTGGAGGTGCCAATCCAGGTATATCTCTGATGTTCTTGTTATTTGGGTGCACTACCTACAAATCAGGGAATAAAAAGTCAAATAACATTAGTTAGAATCCCATGTACTGAGCAACTGTGCCCATGAAACTATTTATGATTGAGAGATGGCCAACAAAATTTTGAAGTTACATGGATCAAGAAATTTTGTGAAGATATATTTTGGTGAAATGTCAAAGAATTTACTAACATTTAGTATGACAATAAATCCTTTTGTGGTTACCTTTTTCTCCCTTTTAAAGCTGCTAAATGTTAATTTAAAGTTAGTCGTCAAGTGTTCTAGCAGGTACAGTATTATACCAACCCTCAGTGTAAATGAAAGTTTTATTGTTGCCAAGTATCAGGATTATAGGAATATGATTAAAAAATTCCCTTTTCAAAATAAATGAAATAACATACATGAAAAAAATTTAACTGTTGCAAGAAAAAGTACCTTTACAATGATGATCGCAATTACACCACAGACTATAAGAAATAGGAAAAACATGATGCACTTATCAGTAGCAACCTGAAAGTAGAGTTTCAGCAATTAGAATAGGTTAACAGGAAAATACATGGAAGAAAAGAAAAATATAAATCACAGAGACAAAGGGACAACCTGCCTACCAATCTCTTTCACCAACTGAGAAGCCTTCTTGATGGAAAAGTGAATAGTGTCCAGCTCATTAACAATTCGACCCATTTGTTCTGTCTGAAAAATTACAGAATTTAACTCCGGTGGAAATTTTAATTATAAAGAAGACAAGGAAAAGAGAGATATCAACACACTCCAGCTTTTACATCCAAAGATTCAAGGCTATTCAATAGCTTTACCCAAGCATCGGCGGTTTGGGTTCAAGGCTTTAAGCCATATACTGGACCCAAATTCATGAGCCAACCCACATGTTAAAATTCTAAGATAAAACTATCCTTGAACAAATAACAAAAAGATAAGTTGGCATAAGCAAAGAAGTCCATTTAAGAAAATAATATTCCTGATTCAAAATTTGTAACTGAGTTGGGCTCAGAGACATTTGTCTGGCCCAAATCCATATGATCTATCTACATGTTAACCCTCCAGCATAAGCTATCTTTACAAGAGAAAAAAATATTAGGAAGAATTATTAAAGTCAATTTTGGTCTGCTTGAAACATAAGTGCTTTGAGACTTACTTGGCCCTTAAGGTTTGCAGTAGTTTGAACTCCAACATCAATGGTTTGCCCAACAACCTATAAGTACAATGTTTTATGTGAAAAAAAGAAAGCAAATGATAACTGAGAAGTTTCATTAGGACCAGTGCTTCACCATTTTTGAGCGCTCAATAGCTTGATCAGTCTCATCCATCTGTTTCCTTCCAGCATCAATTAGTTCTTGGTTAGACATATCTGCAATATAAGACGATATGAAGGAAATAAGTTCAAAAATTATATGGTAACCATGAGTTTCTCAAAGAATAGTCAAGGAAACTGTTAATTCAGAGCAAATTATATAAGTGACTACAGAGAACCAATTTGCACTCTCTCCTGAAACAAGGTTCTATGTTTAGAGCAAATCAGACAATGGGTCATGCCCTTGCATAAATATTGTCCATTGGTGTTAGTTAATGCTCGCAATGAAATCAATCCTACACCTTCCATCAACGTCTCATAAAATAAGCCACTTGAAAAATTTTGCACAATAGTACATGATCAAATAGCAGCTCTGAGCATAATGGGACCTCGGATTTAAGTTTCATAGCACCTCTATATTGGTTCACTTGCCAAAAGGCATATCACTACAATTAGGATTTTGGGTTGCAACTGGGGTTGGGTCCACCTTAACTTCCCTGATGCAACTGACTCAATGGACCAAATTAGTCTTTTTTTTAAATACTGGAACTTCGGTTTGAATGGGCAGGGACATCTAAAGGTGACACCAACTTTACTTGGATTAGGTTTGTCAACCTAACCCAAGAGCAATCCAAATTCAACCTATATCCAACTCTGTTTGGCAATATTACATGGGTGTTTGTTTAATACTACTTTTGTATTTATACTTTTGAAATCCTGCATTTTAGTTATCCAGAACCCAAGTAGCTCAACCCCAAATAATAGACCTGACACAAAGTTGGTTTGCTTTAGGATTGGGAAAATACCAACTAAAGATTAAATTTGGGACAAAAACTTAAAAAGTGTTGAAGTGTCATGTTTAAGTTGACTGACATCCTGACAGAACCTGCCAGGTATTCACCCCCTGTCTACAGTACATAAAATTGTATGCTTTTTTCATGCCCCTAACTAGTGTCACCTATCAAAAACTAAACCATTAGGTTATGCAACTTCCTGGTTTGACAATACTTATACTAAAAGTGGATGATCCTTTTTCGTTATTCACTAACAAAAGAAGCAAAAAAAATCCAAGTTTTTTTAAAAAAACATCTATTCTTGTCTTACAAAAAAGTTAAATCACATTAATCGTGAACTCCACCTAAAAGAATCCAAATTATCCATGTTCTCAATTACACATGCTTCTCACAAGTAAATGCATAGGATCATCAGCATGCAATGATTCCAATTTGGCTTAAATTCCAAGGATAAAAACATGATAGTGTTACATTAGAACTCAAGATAGGATTACTAAGATGCAAGCATGTCCTCGAAAAAATAACAATGCACGATGGAAAGAACAAGCCCTACTTCTACTAGATGCATCAAAGGCTTCTTCCATCCCCCCATGACTGAATATTCTATTAATTACATAAGTATAAATATTTCCCCATGCTTGTGACTATTCTATATTTCTGAATAATCTCAAGCCAATTCCCTTGATCTTGTTGGGTGTTCCTGGCCATCTACTGATCCAAAAATCCCAATTGGAGCTAAACTATTTTATTTACTCTGAAAGCACTAAGAAATTTTTGGACACTAAAAAGCAATATATACATATATGCTAAACTGAAGTACCCTCGTAAAATGATGCTTCAGAGGAAGAGATCACCTGAAGCCATCTTAACATTCTCCTCAGCTACAGCATCACTAGTTTCAGCACCCATATCAAAGAGTTCAACTCTTTTATTACCAAGGTTACTCTGGAACCTGAAAACCATGAATTCAGAAGGCACTCAGATCAACAAAAAGAGACTGAAAGACAATGAGATTTGTTCACCACAGGAAAGATATATGAGATATTATCAAGCAAATTTTCATTACATAGTGCACAAAGAAAGAAACCTTATGACAAAAAGATCAACATTACGGAAAGAGGAACAACCAAGGATGTTATAAATAGATTGATTGAGTATGAGATAGATAGACAAAGATGATGTTGGAACCACACAATAGATGCAATTTATAATTGAACAAGCATTTAGGACCAGAAAATCTGATGTCAGACATCAAGTATTGTGGGCAATAACAAATATTCTACACATAGTTTGCAAGACCAATATCAGGATTGGGATTGGTTACGATAAATACAATTTGGGATCAGCATGATCAGTTGGATCAGGATTACCTGAGAAAATAATTTGAAGTTGAAAAATTAAATACAAATTATAAATTAGTACAACAACAACAAAGCCATAAGCTTTAAACTCTTTGGGTTGGCTGTAAAAAGACATATTGTTAGTTAAGAGTATTTCTAGTAAAAATTCTAAATTAGTAAAATACAAAATAAAATTTGAGATACATTAAAATATAATATGTTAAAATATTCTTTTACCTACACTAAAGTATAATATGTTAGAATATTCTTTTACCTTCATATTTCATAGGATATTTAACTTTTAAAAAACAAATAAAATTGAAATATAAACAAATCTGAAAAATAATGGAGGACAAATCACAAAAGATAACTGTGATTTACTTTAGTAAAAATAAATAATAATCATATCATATAAATAAATTACTGTAGCAAACGACTATATTGTAAGTTAAATGAAAAAAATCCAAAACTACTTCCCTTACCTTTAGGATAGTGATCTACCCTATTGTGATCACAATACTGCCATCACCATGCAAATGGAATACAGGGTAATGTAAAAAAAATGTTAAAAGCTTTACTTGAAGAGAGCAAGCATGAAATTTGGGATTATTTTCAAATTTTATAACATCTCACTTCTTCATAAAAACATCCATTTCTTTAGAGATGTTAGGGCTACTTTAACCCTCTCCTCCTCTTTCCCATATATATTTTTCCTTTTTGTCTTATATGGTGATGGACAATAAACTTCATATAAATTATGAGATAACAAATGCAATACTTGCAACAAATAACAAATGCAATAATTGCAACAAATAACAAATGCAATGATTGTAACAAATAATGTCTCACACACTATTTTGCAGTCCATCATAGTCACAAGTTTCTTTTTAATCATCTCTTGATTCAGCTTCCCTCAACTTCTGCCCCTCCTTTCACTCTTCTTTCTTTCTATTTCTTCTTCTAAGGCTATGAAAAATTGGTTAGAATTAACCACTCATGGCTAACTTCGGTTGAGTTGGATTGGTTTTAGTAGATTCCAATAAAATCAGACAGAAATCAAATTGATCTTGAATGATACCTGATATAAAGTTGGTCTTATATCATATTGGAAATGGCAAATACCATGAACTATGGTATACCATAGCACAAAGGCTTAGAATAGTGGTCAGAAGAGGAATAAACAAAAAGGCTTAATCAAGGAATACTTTAAGTTTTGTTTTGATGTAACATTCTGGATCTATTCAGTTTATCAGATACCATAAACATAATATGCAAGGAATATACCATAGCACAAATTACAGACAAAGTGAAGGTCTTCTCATGACCAAAAAAGAATAGTGAAGAGGGATGGCATAACTTCAGATGGCCTTTAACACTCAAAATATGTAATAGAACATAGGCTGGGGCCACTGAATGGTCCTTATACATGCCTGGATGTAGTATATCTTTAGCTTTCAACTTTTTATTTCATTATTTAGATATGACATGAATGCAACGCACTGGACATTAATGTTCAGCTGTTGCTTCACATAGGATATTGATGGCTTTGAGCTTGATGAATGCCTCATAAGGTGGCTTATCTTACATAAACTTAACTGCTCATAAGGATGACTAGTATATATACTTTGATGTAATTTTAGTAATTGAATTGGTAATGGTTTAATGATATCTTAGCTTGGTGTTCCCGAATGTGTTTCATACATGTGGAAAAGACATTGTTTCCATTAATCAAATATTTGTCCAGGTTTACAAGGCTTTCAACATATGAATGATATGATTTAACATCATTCTGTCTGCATTTATCTGATTTGACATTATTGTTTGCCTATTCCTTTTTGTTCTGACGTTTGACTGTTGAATCCTTGGTAGATGTAATTTGATGTCAAAGCTCAAAAGATGCACCTAAGAATTTTCTGGTTCCTGTGAAGTAATTCACTGATGCAAGTTCTTGGAATATTTAGTTGCATGCTTTTCTCAACGTTTAATATCTCAATGAAAAATACATATTTATTTTTTCGACATTTGCTAGTTAACATCTTTTAATCATGTTCAACTATTAGTTGAATTTTTTTAGCAAAGCTTGAGCTTAATACATTGTATTGCACTGTTAACTTATTTATATCATGTAATCATACTACCATAATTACTTAATTTTATTGATGTGATGTATGATTGCAAGTTGAAATTTTAATACTTATCAGTTATTATCCTTAAAAATGTGGCAACTAAAAGACAAAAACAGTAATAAAAGTAGTGATCAAATTTTATTTTATTAAATATCTGATATGAAAGCATTAAAAAAAGTCATATGTCATATTTATGCTAAAGTGCAATATAAGTAAAAGCATATTTTGCTTAAGCTTGTATGATATGATGGTTTAATTTAGGATTATTAACAAATAAATGAATGATCTTCGCTATGAAGTTCTGGGAGCTTCAATACATACTAATCTTGTAGTGAAAGATTTTTGGAAAACTGTATGCATTTGTAAGATGCCTAGCAAAATTTTCTTAATATTTTATAATATTTATACATATGGATGATTCTTAGCATGCCCGTAAAATCATAAACACTAGCATATTCTATGAGATTGATTATATTACGTCTAATTTATTATTGCATGCTTGGTTATATGATTAGTCATTCAAAAAATAAACATCATATTGCTCAATTATCTTAATAGAGGTTCAATATGGGAGGACTATTGCCCTAGTGCCATTGAGGGGATGCACTTAGGCTATAATGAGTATTCTAATAGTGCAAACTCAACATGATCCTATAAGAAAATTTTAATGTAATAACAATTACCTGTTTGATTAACTAGGAAGCAAACTAATATGCATGTTGATTAGTATATTATATAGAATGAAATATCACTTCAAACTTATCCTTATGATTAGTGCTCCCATATAGAAATTTAGGAATGGTATAGCTCTGAAAGGTACCCAATGTGATATTTCTCATGAGATGTAAATTTAAACATATATATATATATATATATATATATATATAATAGAATAAATAGCAATCGTGCTAAGGATCTAGACAACCTAGAATCTCTAATAAACAAATAAGCCATTCGTGTATGTTGACTAAAACACAAACCCTTTTGACATAATCTATAATGCAAGTTAATTGAAATCCAAGTCAAAGGAATGTAGTTCAAGCCTTGATTTACTCTATTCTACTCATATGGATTTCTACTTCACTAAATAAGATTATTTTTAAAAGAAAACTCTTTGATTGCATAGTAAATACACCAAAAGTTTAAGTGTTTATTAATTATAGGTTTTTGAGTACCAAGGTGGATTGTTGGAATAGAGACTCAATTCAGCCATCTGCCACTTACATTCTCGTATAACAATTAGTATTGACGAGAAACAAAAACCACTAACTAAAGAACAATGAGTGCTGTGTATTTGTGTTTATAGCCCTGTTAATTTTGAAGATGCATGCATACCATTCAGAATGAATATGTAATATTTGCACATATGCACCCTTGCACTATCTGCTGTGAGTAGACATTAAAAGTTTACCATTAAAGAACAAGAAAGCGTTTAACATTTTTGCATAAAAGATAAATTAAATAGCAATAAATTAAACAATCGAAAAAAATTCTGAGAGAGACTAATGTTTAAAAACAATTCATGAACTAAACAAGGGTATTCTAATTATTCTAGAATACTGTATAAAATAAAAATAAATCAGAATTTTTATATGATGGTCAGTTTGATGATTGTTCACAGCAATTCTACAGAGAGGCATAACCAGAAATACAATTTGTTTTGACTGGTGTTGAAGAAAATACAAAAACTTGATAGACACATCAGCAAATACTCATATTTTGAAGAGCATACGTATGAACAATCAGTAAAAATATAAGCATGCTTGTGTCATATTGGCAGTCCAATTTATCTTTTGGAAGGTTTATAGAACCATTATTTCCTTTAGAGCACTGCTATGACAAACAAAAAAGAGTAATTGAATTGGTCCTAAGAAAAGGAGGACAAAAATCGCATGAATTGCAATGTCAAAATCTACACCACGTAGGAGGGAAACACTAGCTTTCACACATAAAGAGTCCACAAAGTGGGCAGCACATTCAACATTAGACAACAAGTCACACTACCAAGTTCTAGCTCATAATGGTTGAGAAGGATGTTTGTGAAGTCGCAGAAAATAAATTATCAGAAAATCAAGGCTAAAGAAGAAATATTAACAAAAAAAATAAAGTAAAACATACGTCTTCCTCAAAGCCACATATGTGTTGAGCTCCTTAATCTGTGATAATGCAGTGGAAATTAGTTAAAATTAACAAAAGAATCTAAAGAAAAATGCGAGAATGAAAGAACAAATTAACAACCATGGTTTGCTTCTTCTCATTGAGCTGCTTATTAACCTCTGGTGGATTTCGACTCTCCTGATCTTTAAGTTCACGATCAAATTCTTTAATTAACCTGCCAAGGTTAACATGCCAATAATATAAAATCAATAAAGGTTCCTTCAGGTGACAAAAACTAAACATGTGAAGTAGGTCACCTTTTCATTACTATAAAAGCAAGTGGTAAAGCCATCAACAATAAAGCTACTTGTATCCACTGATATGAAAACCACAACTTATACATCAAAAAATAAACACCTACCGCTTACATTCCCTCATCTTCCCAGTGAGCTCCTCCAGCTGTTTAGACTGTCTATTAGGGTCTTTAATCTTATCCAATTTCTGGAATCCGTTCCTGCCAAGTGCAGAGAATCCACAGGAAAAGTAATTGTCAGTATTAGTCAATTCTCAACAGGGACTTCCCAGGCTCTGCCTTCAGTATTGAATGGTCAATAAACCAATTACAGCAAGGAATTCATCAGGTTTCTACTTTCCTGTACTGAAGAAAGCATTAAACTTAAAAACCAGTTCCAAAATATGAACAAATGGGATGATGATTGATACTTCAAAGCAGCATTTAACAAAAAATCAACGGAAATGAAGGAAAAGAAGAGTATCCTTAAGTACAGAAAAATACAATAACAATGAAAAGTGTCATCCCACAAACCTTGAGTATGAAAAAAAAAAGTGATCAACATGATCAGAATTTACTAGATCAGTTATATAATTTTTGTGAAGGGGCACGATCCAGTGATGACATTTCTAACCATGCATAGTAAAAGTAAGTTGAACCATGTATCTTCAAGGAAAACAATACCTTCAGATTAAAGGAGCTGAAGAAGAAAATGTGAACTCTGATCGTAAATAAACAAATTTATAGATCTTTGAGAGGAAAACAGTTTCTTACTGCCATTTCAAGAAGAAAACTCAAATATATATTTTGTCATGATGATGTAAACACCTAGAAAATTAATGTTGATCCTTCATGAGAAATATTGAAATTAGTAGACTCCGGTCCAAAAATTCCATGCAACATGCATGTCATTAGCAAAACCAAAATATAACTATTTAAGATCATTTTTCACTCTGCAACATAACGGATCCTCAGTACAAAATCAGTTTTAAATTTAATGTATTACAGGCAAAAAAGATCCTCCCATCCGCATGAAGACACGTTATCACCTTAATAGGAAAGAAAAACACAAGATAGATGAAGTTGATTCTTTCCCTAACATCTAGTTTCCCATAGTATTATGCAGATCTGCCCTATGATACAAACATGAAAGCTCCCGGTAACCCATTTCACTACTTAGCATGTGTTTATGATAAAAGTTGCGTATAAACAAAACCAGTGTGTTCAAGGTGATTTTCAAGTCCCCTTGTTCCTCTTTTTGCTTTTATCAAATAACACGAATTCAACATGGTCAAAGTCAAAACATATAGCCAGTATGATCCAGTAAAGATAAAATTAATTCTTCGAATCACATTACATTTCAACCGACATAAGATCTAAAAGAACAAAGATCCATCCGAATTCTGCCGAATGCTGATCTGACAATCCAATATCCCATTTACATTTAAAAAGAACACATTACATACACATCTCAAAAGAAAAGGACGAATCTACACCAATCAATGAAGCATGTGAATGGATTCCGAGAAACAGAGCTATCAAATCAACGACTAAAAGTGGAACAGGCGAATGATCTTACTGAAGAGCTCGGAAGATGTCTTGGATCTTGCCATCGATCTCCTCAAGCTCCGGGTTAATCGGCAGATCGCTCGCCATTCCTCTCCCAAGAAATAAAAAACCCCAGTAGCACAAAATGCCCCTGGATACCAACCCCTGGAACCACTCTAAATCACTAAGGCTTCCTCGGATCAAATCCACCTCTCCGCCTCCTCTCTCACGAGCAGAAAGATCACCACAAAAGATTCGAATTCTAAAAGACCAGATCGAAATCCCACTCCCAGCAGAGAGAGAAGGGGAGGGAGGAAGAAACTTCTCTCGAAGACTCGCTTCCGTGGAAGCCCAAATCAAATCAAATCAAATCAAACCCGTCATGTCGTGGCATCGCATAGTTCTTCAAACAAAGACTCATCTGCTCTTTTCTGTTTCAATTTCAACGACGACGGACGTCAGATACTAAGCGCGACTCGGTGACAAGTACCCGCATCTGAGGGTCGTCTGATGGAGATCAGACGGTGAAATTTGCCGCATGAGGCTAATAATTGTGCGGCATCTTTGGGTACAGGATGGGGAAGGTCGGGTCGGGTGAGACGCCTTGTTGATGGGACCCACCGACCCGACGATACGTGGCTCGGTGGGCTCGGCGTGTGAGAGGGACTTGCCGCCCACCGCCGCTACCATCGCACTCTTCCCTCTTGCCTCGGTGGAATTATATATATTCTTTAAAATACATAAATATTAATTCAGATATTAAGATTCTCCGAGCATACTTCTATCAACATCAATTCAGAAATTTTCGACTAATCATACTGATCATGTCTAAGAAATCGTTAATGTTTCTAGTGATAAAAGACGTAAGATGCCAATCAAATTCATTAATCGTTCCAATCCTTAACTTCTTTTCTCTGCGGCTGCTGCAACAAGCACAATGGGCGACGATGGAGATTGTCGACCGGAAGTCACGTCGGAGAAGATGCTTCAATGTCGAAGACGAGGAAGAGGCAGTCACTTTGGAAGCGCGGACCAGTGGGAACTCTCTCACGTCTTCCTCACACTTCCTTCCCTGTTCCTCGAAGTTGCATTTATAGGAGCGAGGGAAGGCTTTGGATGGCCAATGAGCTCGTCATGTTCCTCACACTTCCTTCCCTCCCTCGACCATTCCTCGTCACTGGGCATTATTATGCCCACGAGCAAGGAAGTACCGTAGCTGCTGGACACCGAATCAACAGCAGTAAGAAAGGGTCAAGGGAGGTGACGAGGATGCCGGTTGGCGGAGGAGGTGACGTTGGCGACGCAGTCGAGGGCGCAGGCGACAGCATGAGCTGCTGTGAGGACTAAAGCATGAAATGCACATGCGTGAGGGTGGTGGTGGTGCGGGCCGCGACGAGGATCGCAGGCAGCGGTGAGGACCATGGTGAGTGGCATGAGCGCGGGCAACGGTGAGGACCGCCGTGAGTGGCGCGAGTGCAGACAGCCATAAGGGCCACGGTGAGCGGCATGGGCACGGTCAACATATTGGAGCCCTAATTTTGACTCCAATTTGAGTCAATTTGAGTCAATTTTTCGTACAGTCTCCTCCTCCCTAACGAAAATTTGGTGTCTATTCAGCTTAGAAACTTTATTTCTCTTCTACCAAAAATATATCATAGAGCATTAAACCAAAACTCGATACAGGTTGACCAAATTCAAGCAAATTTAGCTCGAAGAAGCGTCTTCGTCAGCATATCTATTTGATATTAATATGTTTGGTTCTATTATGAAACATCTGACCGGAAAAGTCATGTTCTAACTATCGATGTGCACGATAATATTTTTTTTTTCTGATTTATTATTTTTTTTATCAATTTTCTCAACCAAATTGCTTTCTTCATGGCTTCAATTATTAGGATGTATTCCACCTCAAAGTGCAATAGTAGATTGGAACTTGACTTTCCAACTCACTGTCGTACTGCCTACAACGAAGATGTAGACGATAATATATTTTTTTTCCACGAGACTCCTAACATAATCAGAATTTAAAAAAATTATAAAATATTAGTTTTGAAAAAATTAAATAAGTCTTTTGGATCCCCAAAAGATACTAAAGAACCCATTTAACAGCTTCCTAGTAAAACTCTTCTTGGGTTTACCATTTAACAGCTTCACACTATGTTGACATCATGAGTAAAATTAGAGCGTGTACAGATTATATCACACTACTCACTGTACTTACATAAGGAACTTTTTTAAATTTTTTTGTTTCTTTCTCATGTTAGGGACACAACGACTTCGATAATCCAAAGTGTACAACTAGTGAAGTGCGGGCGATCTTTGATGATTGCAAGTTTTCCCCCAAAACCCTTTTGAAGCAGTGCTCCATCTTTTCCTTCTCTGAAACCCCCCTCGCCGCATCTGCAACTCTTACAGATTCCTTAAACATCGAGTCCCAAACCAAACCAGTAAAGATTTTCCAATTTGTTCTGAAATGAAATGTGATTACTATCAACTCATTTTCGTTTTCCTGTGTTGATAATGGTGCTTGAATGAGGCTAGAGATCCTTTTTTTCTTTTCACCTGATACTAGTCATATAATATACATACACAATATAGGGGTACTTTGCTGCCACCACACCTCTTGCATCCCTGGTCCTTGCTTTATGATTGACATACATGATGATCTCAGAGTTCTTTTGTATCTATTTGGCTTCAGTTGTCAATCATGAATTAAGATAAACATAAAAACAACTATTTTAAACACTAGTGTCAGAAGATAATCATCACTTTGAAAGTTTGTACATTGTTTAATACAATATTTTAATATTGGTGTAACTACAACATAGGAAATATTTCCATTCTCCAATTAATGTCTCTTTTTCCATCTGTGGCTTAATTTGAGACATGATTGTAATGTGTACTGTTGCTGCAGCTTTTTTTTTCATATGACACATATAACTGATGAAAAATCTGTGTTCCATCATTTTATTGCACTATCACTCTCTGTCCGCAAGATCTCATCCAAAACACTGACCGGTTTGATGAAGCTCGATGACCCTATACCTGACTTTTAATTGTTATATATATATATATATATATATATATATATGCAGTATGTACACAAACAATGATACATTTTGCTACCAACTGTCCGGTGAAGTGGTCTATGGAAGAAATGGGTTGTAAGAGGGACACATCTTCTTTTGCCTTTTATATGCCCTGATAAAAGAAGGAAAGAACAAACAGTTGAGAGACAGGAGTCCAGGTGTAGAACCACGGCAGCTGAAAGTTCACCTACCTCGCTGCATTTAAGCCGGCAAAGGATACAGTTCCTGCAATCAGGAGGAGAAAGGGGATGGTTATCAGAGCTCGATTGCCCTTTCCATATCCCACGGGAACGCCAGTCCTCACAACTCGCACAGTCGTAGCTGGTTAAACATGTACATTCCATAAATCAATGCAACTTAATGCAATATATGAAACTGACAAAAGCTAAATTTTACCTCCATATGGACTCCTTGATCTTGCGCCTGTCATAACCATGAACAGTAGAAAGATTTGATCACATATGTTCGATATAGATGATAATTCAACTTATCATGTGTTGCACATAAAATTTAGTCAGAGAACCATTGCTAGGGTATATTTCTAGCCTGATAAATAATGCCAAAACAGATCAATGATGAAATGAGATGCTATGGTTATACCTACAGATCCTCCAAAGAGGTTCATTTCATGACAAACAGAAAAGAGCACCTTAAGATCCATATCTTGCTTTTACTGAAACTACCTGACATTCTTGACATTTATCTGCCTCTTTTGCTGGCACACATCACATGATGAAGACAATGTATCAAAACCAGTGGCATGATAACCATAAAACAGTACTTTGTTTTTCATTAATTATTAACACAATTTATTTCTTTTATAAACAAAATTCTCATGTCTTTTTTCAAGATAGCATAATACAAGAACATCTATTATAATAAAGAATCAAATACATAAACACTGATTATGCAAGAACTTTTCCTGTGCACTGATTCTTCTTGTTAACTCCAGATTTTGAATATATATTTCCATATATCGCCTAACGTGATATAGATCCAATGTAAACAGTTCTATGAAATAAAGGAGAGCAATTCTAGTTGCTGAACAGAAATTGAAACAGAAGTGAAGAGATCAAGAACTTTGGTTAGAACTATACAAATTTGTTTTATCTTCCTACCTAGGGAACTGCCTTTGGATGAATCGGATCTATGGTAGACATGGAGAAAGAACCAAAAACATGGGTGCTAGGAACTCGATGACCTTGCACGGCTGTTTTTATTTCTTGTCTGTAGCTAAAGTACCAAAAACAAAAGAAGCAAATATCTAGCCAGCACAAGGATGATTTGCAGTAACGCGAGTAGAATTTAATGGAAAAGAGAACTGAAGCTCGAGGAATCCCACAAGTTTCTTCTTTTTCTCTCTCGAGCGGGTGGGACCCCCATATAATTATAGCTCTGAAAAGTAAAGGAGAGGGGATTCTCCACCCATCCAACGCAAGGACTTAAACGCTCAACCTCCCTACCTCCCGCTGCATCTTTTTGTCAAACAAAACTAAGTCTTGGGCCACTGCTAGTGAATTTGAAGATAAAGTCAACATGATGAAATATAGAAATTGATGATAAGTGTAGTAAGCCTAAAATCGACACTATAAGGAATAAAATACTTTAAATATTTGGATCTGTAAAATCAGTTAATAAGCAGTGAACTTTTGTTATAAATAAACTGGAACTAAACTTCTACAGGCCTAAGCTGGTAACAGATCAATTAGTTCCAATCATATGTCACCGAATTAACTGACTTTTAATCCTACCATATTATGAGCTATAATTGCTGCCTGCAGCCCAACCGTGCTTTAACAACTCTTTGGTAAGCAACATATTTTCTTCATATGTTCTCAAGAGGGAAGTCATAGTTCTCTTCTGATGGGACCCCTATTGATAATCTATCTTTGCAGGCAGTACGCTGATTGTTTATATTTGTATATCAAATCTCTTCTATGTTACGCTGTCACTCATCCAGAATCAGGAATCAGGGCATCAGTGAATAATGCTTTCCTCTATAAAGCAATTCCGGCCTTCAAATTTACTCTTTTTTTCTACTAATTCTGCTCAGCATCAGTTGTGACCGAGCAAAAGGTACCACCCATCAGCAATTTCTTGTTTACTGATGTAAACTTCTATAATGCTAACAGAAACAAACATTTGCTTGCTAACCCTCAAACAAACAGCTGCTATAAACCTCTCAAAAACTGTTGAAACAGGCCTGGAAACCAAGCCAACCAAGACATACAACATAAAAATGGATGCCTAAAAAGCTATATCTTCAATAAAGCAAAAGCCTTATAGTTGTTTATTGTCCTCTACTCCTCTTTCATCGAACTTTGGTCATATTGTGATAACACATTCAAATAAGTGTCACTAAAATATGCGTAACCAAGTCACAATATTAAAATGGAAGCTTAGAAAGTTGTAACTGCAAAGAAAAATCCATTAGTTGTTTATTATCCATTGTAATCGACCTTTTGCCATAATATGATTGAACAACACTTGATATCCAATAAATATCACTAAACTTCATGCAACTAGGGGAGTTTGTAAATTATAATGCATAAAATTATAATTAAACAAAAAAATTACCTGACCCCAGAGATGAATAAGCTTCTGCAATCTACAGGAGAGGATTAAAATGATAAGTTGCAGAAATAACACACAACCTATATAGGTAAAGAATAAAGCAGAACAACAAGTGTTTGAAAGAAATATATCTATCAAACTTCATGATATCTAATGACACTGATTCCTAGAATAAAAATATTCTATGCATGTTAATACCTTCTTGTTTTCTTAAAACTTCTCTAGAATTTCAAAATACAAAGCACCAACATCAAGAATAGCTTTACTAATGGACCTAAGATTAAAAAAAAAACCATGAAGACAATAAAAGAAAAGAACCTTATTGGCACGAAGAAGAATTAACAAGCAGTAGAAGTATGTACCAGCTTAAAGTTTGATTCAGCTTGGGATTTTTCATGTGCTGGAAATAGGTCAGGATGAGACTCAAATGCTTTCCTTCTATATGCTGCCTTAATCTGCAACCATATGTGACTTATGGAGTTCCATATATGACAAACTAATCTAGAAAATCACTTTCTCAACATAAATTTTTTAATTCTTCATGGATATATAAATGATCATGTTCAGACAGCACTGGGGAACTAAAGAAGAAAATACAAAACAATTAACAATGCAGAATATAAAACGTAAAGCAGTTTCAAACTTTCACATGCACAAATTCATTGATTCTGCTTGCACAAAAAAAAGGTGACATGATACTAATTGATTGCATAGAGTGTGACAATAAATGAAGATAAGAAACAATGTGGGATTCATTATATGCTGTCATAACATATGACCAGATCATTCTGACTGTTGTGACAGAAAGTTGCAACATTACAACGCATCCTAGCATGAATCATGAACATTTTAAAAGAGTTTGTTTATTTAACTCACAACCTTTGAGACTCATAAAACAATAATGGGAGGTAGCATTTTGGAAAAGCTCACCACCTGTGAGATATTCTGTCTAGAAAACCTAGATGCTTATAGAACACAATTATCAGAATCAACTCCAATAATCTCCCATTGTACCAGAATGCCTCATCAAAACCAATAAAGTTACAGAAGGGTTATAAAAGAAACCATCAAACTGAAATCACATGACACACGACTACAACATATTTTATGGGATACAGTATTTGTATCTGTGATTTGGTGAGGGTTCATTGTCATGATGTTCCCTGGGTGATACTCTAAAAGTTTAATGGCTCATGCTAGTGTTGCATAAACCATGGTGAACATGTTATGCAATAATGATGAGATGAATTTACAGGGCTCGAACCTCAAACAGTAGTTAGCAATACCGACTGGTTATTGCTGCCTTAATGTATGAATGCAACTGTATGAAAGCATCATCAGGACCTCAGTAAGAGATATTGATGCCTACCACCATATGAATTTAGTAAAATGTTGGAGCAAGTGGATTTTCAAGATGCTAGATAGAGGAATCAATGCCTGACAGTATTTAAATAGTTTATAGGATTTTCAGAATGACCGATTATGTGACTGACAAGTTCATTAACTTTGTAGTACTCATTATGTAAACAATTTTTATGTAACAATAACCATTAAATTTAGCTTATATACAAAGTTTTCAATAAAATGGCTATCCCTATAGTTCATATAGATGGATCCCAATTGCCAATTGTTTAGAAAGTATTATACAACATAAACCAGAAAATAAAAAAATATCAAATATCCATAGTTTAATAAGTCGGGATTCAGTGAGATTGGTTGATCAAACTGATGGGACCAAAATTGTCTGAGAATTAATTTAAAATAAAGGATTTTTTAAGAAATTAAAACATTTTATGCCAGAGTATTCTTTTATCTTCATATTTCATAAGATGTTTTTTTCTAAGTGAATGGAAAACTTGAACATAAAAGACAAAAAAAATGTAAAATAACAATAAAAGTAATATAAAGTAATTTATTAAAAAATAACTTTAATAAAGTATAAATATTAATCATATCATACAATGATTTACTAAAGTAAATAGCTATTATATATCATTATAAAGCATTTAAACTTATCAACCTGTAGCTTTAAAGATAATGGACAAACATGACTTTTAGCATAGATTCTTCACTAATAGCTATGCATGTATATGTTAATGCAACAACAAATAAAGATAAAAGAATTGAGACTATTTTAATATCCTTTGACATCTGCATTCTTTATGATAGGACCCTCCATTTCCAGGAGGTCAAGGACCACTCCTTATTGTTTACTTTTTTCTCTCTTTATATTCTTTTCTTTTTTATTTTACATGATAATGAATAGAGGATATAAACAGAAAATATATATGTGGCACCCAAAAGTAAAACAGTAGCTCCATCACTATTGTTTCATACTCAATAGTCGATTCTTCATCATTTATCTTGGTTTCTCTTCTTCTCCTCCTATTCCTCCCATTCACATTTTCTATTGATGCTGTGAAATCAACTAAAATTGGCCAGAATCAGTCAACAACATGAGTTATGTTAAGGACTCTGTAGCCTATACAAAGTCCAACGCTAGAATCTTTGAATCTATCATATTGTATCTAGGACCAAAAGTCACCCATTTCAACTAGAATCTGTACGTAAATGTTAATAACAGAGGTTAACCTTTCAACAACCATTTCAATTTCCAGATTTGTTACACTTTTGTCAGTGTATAGACTGCATAGCATTGCCTACAATGGCTATTCCTTTTCTTAATGCTAATAGATTCCTGTTGCCAATGGCTTGCCAAGCATGATACATCATAAACTAGAGAAGCATGTATCTTGTAATATCTAATATTATATACGAAGGTCAGTGCTGGAATTGTTAAATATCACTTCAATGCATCTAAAATTACCTATCAAGATTAGCGACCCTCTGATGATTAAGCACGCAAGTGCAAGTGAAAGGGTTTTACCGTTCAACGGGGATCATGACTACTACTGCTGCCCCCAACTCGACATTTTTGAGAGCTCGCTGATAAAACCACAAGATCCATATGGGATAACCAAATACTATGAACCCTCTATTGCTCGAGATTTTACGACTTCAAAAAGGGTGTTTTCTCAAAAGAAAAGAAAAAGGAGGACGACTGTTACATCTGATCTTTTGTTTCCCAAAGAAGTATGTCCCCTTCATCGGAGCTTAACAATCAGCAAAGATCCGTAGGGCAATTCCCTCTCCAGATTCCATTTAACTTTCGGCCTAGGTTACAACAGCATTTACATCTGATCTGACTAATGAAGACGGAAAGAATCGTATTCTATAACCGATCAAGAACATCAGAAAGCAAATCCTTAAGGAAACGCCGACGAAGACACTTGATCATCCTAGAGGAGCGAGAGAGGGAGACGAGCAGCGAATCAGATTTACCTCAGAGCGGGTGGGGCACGAGTCTGGCGAGAACCCCAGAATCTTTCTCGCCTCGTCGCTCCGCATCCTCTCCTCTCTCTCTCTCTCTCTCTCTCTCTCTCTCTCTCGGCCAGGTCCTTCCAAAACCGTTAAGCCATCCTCCACTCTTCATTTCTACCGTCCATCGCTTTTGATCAAGATCAAAAATAATTTTATGATCGTGCCAGGTTCTGGGGTTCCTCGGAGTGAGCTGCTTTGCGGGACGACTTAACTGACGACAGAAGGTACGCCACGTCATCTGGTTGTCCGTAAGTCGTATGATATGTTATCGTAGCGGCCGAGCCACGAGGCGGCACGTCGTGCAGTCGTTAGGAAAATAGTCTCTTTCAATGCAGACGGGGTTCGTGATAGTAATGAACGGTGTGATAGATTGGGCAACATAAGATCCTACGGCTCTTGCGAGATGCCCGGTGTGTAGGATGAAGCGCCACGTAAGAAGACAAAGGCAGATGGGTTTAGGACAGAAATGAACGGTGATTAGAGGCGGTAACTTAAGATCCTATGGCTAGACAAAGCGCCACGTAAAAAATAGATTAGGAAAGAACATTATACAACATGCTCTCATTGATAAGGATTTAATCATAAATCATAAACGTTTAATCTGCTATGAAAAGATCAATCTATACATTAAACACTGCATACATATTTAGACTTATGTTCATCGACAGCAGTTGTCTTTCATGTTACAGCTTCCTAACTAGACATAATAGACAAAAAGACAAGAATAATGTTTAGTTTATCAGATTGTTAAGGCACCGGAATAATTAGATACATCTGTTGAATATTCAGATTAATTAGTGTGTTATTATATATGTGATAAATCTAGTGTATTGTAGTATAAGTGATAAACCTCAGCCCGAATCTATGTGTCAGCTTAATGTACACTGTCCAATTCACCATTTGGATTTATAAAGAAGCCGCAGAAAGATTACAAAAGAAGAGCACAACTTAACCTCAATTTCATCCCTATATAATCTTCAGGTCAACCAACGTCAAGGTGTCCAATCAATGCTGAAGCAAGAAGAACAAATGTTAGATGAATTGGATGATCATGCTGTTGAGCAAGCAACAAACAGTTTATATAGGGTCAGGACATTTGGTTATATAATGGCAAGAAGAAACAAGTTTATCTCTGCAACTTTAAAGGTCAATACATCTGATTATAATTACACTAACACATATTGACCATTTCTACAGATGCCAAAGACACTGAAACAGACAGAATACATCATCATTAGTAGTATTTTTGCCTTTTTTGGCCCATTTCTTTGCGGTTCCTCATCAGAGAGCATAAGGTTGCAGGAAAACAACAAAATCTCATGGAGTTCATTAGATATCAAATTGGTCAAATTGCATGGCAAATCTCAGGAAGGAAGCAATTTCCAATTTGGTAATTACAGGCGATGCTAAATGGCCAGATGAAGTATTGAGGGCAAAAAAAAGATAATACAACAGATAGACAGACGGACATTTTCATGAAGAGAATTCCACAGCACAAACAAGACTTGTAAATTAAAACACTATGAAAAAGTATTTACATTTTTGTATGTAAGTTTGATCACCTGATAGTTTATATTTAAATGAATTTAGCTCACTGCTAATTTATCACCAAACTCCTTGCGGTAAACCTGAATTAAGCCAGTACTGTCACTCATTTGAAGCTTCTCTCCCAGCATGGTTCTGTAGTGATCATCTGTTTCCTCCATATTCCTCATAAATTGAACCTGTAATACCAGCTGATTCATTAGTTTATAAAGATATAAAAGCATTGCAGCGACTGTTCATTCATTAAGAATCATGATTCTAATTTGTGCCTTCTAAAGTGCTGCACTAATTTCCAAGATATAGTCTTCATATGGCCTTTCCAATTCAAACTGTCGAATTCAAATAATCTAATTCGAGCCTCTGTTTCACTGGATGACATTAGTTTACACCATTTCAGATGAAAAATGCGCAACAGAAAACAAAGATTGAACTCCTTTACAAATTAATGATTGATTGAACTATTCAGAATAACAATAAAAGAGGGAGATGATGAATTGCAACAGATACTACCTACAGAAACCAGCAGGCCAACCAGTGTAACTTGCCATTATACTGAAACCTTACCTGTCTCTGAAACAGATCAAACTCTTCAGAGCTCAAAGAACCATCAGAATTTGAATCAAGAAGTTGCATGAGCTCCTGAGCATCTTTACTTCCAGCACCAAGCTCTTCCATCACTTCAGTAAGTTCCTCAATACTGATTCTCCCATCACCATTTTTATCAAGAAGGCGAAAAATTCGATTTCTGTGGTCAATATCGAGTCCCCCTCTATGATTTGCAGATGGTAGATCTCTAAGGCGCAGAGCTGCAAGTTCGGCTGCAGCCATCATGATTGCTTTTAACCGTTTTGCCTGAATTTAGAAGATAGTAGGATTACCCAAAAAGGTCTGAAGAAATTATTTTGATGAACAAAAAAAGAAAGCAAAATAAGATGAATTTAGATAACCTGGGAAGCAGGAAACAACAGACCACTTAATAAGTATACATGAATAATAAAATATAGTAGGATTATCCAGAAGGAAATGTCTAAAGAAAATTATTTTGATGAACAAAAAAAAATTCTAATAAGATGAATTTAGATAACCTGGGAAGCAGTAAACAACATAGAACTTAATAAGTATATGTGAATAATAAAAGATAGTAGGATTATTCACATAGAAAAGTCTGAAGAAATTCTTTTGATGAAAAAAAAAGAAAGCCTAATAAGACAAATTTAGATAACCTGGGAGGCAGGAAAGAACAGAACACTTAATAAGTATATGTGACTTGAAGATAATTCTGGTTTTGCTTAAATTGCAATGTAGGAAGTCAGATATTGTTATATATAAATTTACATTGCTAGCAAACAGCTGTTTTTCCTTCTTTTTTGTCCCATTTGTACTCACAGTTACACATATAATCTACTTAATTTCTTGAACAAAAATGCACCATACTGTAGTCAATCCAATACTCTCACTGTAATTTTACAATATATATATCATTGCTGTTGAATCTCGTATTTTGATGATGAAACCACTTGATATATGTGTTTATGATTTAATCTGCGTTTTGAGTGACGCAGGATACTTCGATCATGATGAGATAATTAAAGCAGGAAAATCATGTTGGGCCGGAGGAACATGTCAGAAGATTGGACGTCGGGCCGGTGGATCGGTCGACGTATCGACAGAAGGTTTCGGGCCATGGATTCGGGCATCGGGCCAAGAAGAGCGGATATTGCACCAAGGACATTGGAGTTGCGGAGTCAACTGGCCGATTGGGCAATAGGCCGCACAAGAGGACGATGCGTCGAAGAATCGGACGAAGCGTCGAGGGACCAATGACATGCCGGACAACTTGGTTAATTGCTTAGGATTAATTGTCTCGATCAAAGTTTTGTTTTAAGTGTGCAGGATTAACTACGATGAAAATAAGACATGCAGCAGGAGTTGCGCCGAAGTCAAGACTATGATCACGTTGGGAGTTCGAGAATTCGACGGAAGTCCGGACGGTCGTCGGAGGTTCTACGGGAACAAATCCGAGAAGTCCTGGAGCTTGCCAAAGAAGCTCGTCGGAACTCACCAAGTGGATCGT
>LVTN01000011.1:36544-102920 GCA_001649415.1 Musa itinerans | reverse complement strand
CCGCCCGCCCGCCGCCTCCGCCACCATCATACCCATTGTTCGCTTCTCCCCGCTACCTTCCTCTGCGCTAACCGTAAGATATCGTCCCTCAGCCGCTATGTCGGCCGCATCCAGAGGCATCCTCTCCCGCCTCCGTCTGCTCTCCTTCAGCTGTAGGCTCGAGGCACCCCACCAGCGAAGCTTCTGCGCGCTGCCAGTCGTTGGAGATAGCGAGATCGAGACCAGTAGTCGGGTTATCGAGGCCAAGCCCGGGGTTATGACACCCAGCTCGAGAAGGACAGGGGCAATCGGCGTCAAGTGCGGGATGACGGCGCTATGGGACAAGTGGGGCGCCAGGATTCCGATCACTGTGCTTTGGTTGGACGATAACATCGTTTCCCAGGTGAAGACTGTCGAAACAGAGGGGATTTTTTCTCTACAGGTGTGTTGATCAGACAAAAATATTGGATCTTGGGCTTTACTCTCTGTTAGAGTATCTGAGGCTTTTCGCTTCAACGTTACCATTAAGTTCTTTTCTTTTCTAACATTTGGGGTAATTACATATGCGTAATTCATAACAATAGAATTGTATTCTTTACTTCTAGCATGAATTTTGAACTATACTTGCTTTGATGATAATTAGGTCGGAGCTGGACAGAAGAAGGAGAAGCATTTGACAAAGCCAGAAGTGGGACACTTTAGAGCTCAAGGGGTTCCTCTGAAGAGGAAGCTGAAGGAGTTCCCAGTGACAGAAGATGCACTTCTTCCAGTAGGTACACAGATCACAGTCCGGCATTTTATTCCTGGACAATATGTTGATGTCACGGGCATTACACGCGGTAAAGGTTTTCAGGTATCGGATGCTTGTCTTCTGCTACAGTCATATGATCTATCTTGTTTAAAAAGATCAACCTATGGAATTGATCCTCCCTCTACTATTTTATTTTCTTCCATGTACGTACTTAATTGTTTCACGATGACATACCTAGAATCACTAATCTTAGCATATGTTAACCCAAATTACTATTTTCACACCATTGAAATAGCCAAATATGAGTTTGTCTTTAATACTTGCGGTACTTTTCAATGTCTGACTATCATATTTTCTTAAAAAGAAAACTTTTTCTGATTAAGAGTTTCTCAGTTCATAAATTATTCAAAGTCTTTTTACAGGCTCCACATATGAAACTGTGATATGCATTTTCCACCAATTTTGTGAAACACCTAGTTGAACACAATTTTGTTATAGACCACTTCAAATGCTCTTTCCATGGCCACCCAACCACTGATGTGGCTGAAAAACTCTCCCCACCCCACCAGTTATGACTAGAAAATGATATTATGATGAAATTTTTGTTACACATATGATGTTTGATATAATGTAAGGTTTTGAATATCGGTCCGTATCAACGTACCGAGCTTTGCTCGGTACGGTACGTACCGGTATATACCGTCGGTACGCTAGGGCATACCGATGGTACATCATAAAACCTTAAAAATACCTTCACCTATCACGTCAGGGCGTACCGATCGGTATGCTTCAATAATTGTCGAAATGCGGGGCGGTACACGTTGGTATGCCTCGGTACCTGTCAAAATATTGGTATTGCCCGGTAGAAGACGGTTCGCGTATCGGTATCCTCTCGAACCAGTACAAGCGGTACACATCGAAATTGAGAACCCTGATATAATGGATGTGGGCTTTGTGAAACCTTGATAAGGCTAAAATTGGCCTCGGAGTAACCCATGTGGGATGATTACTGGTACATTTGCGTCGAAGGGGCAAACCTTTTGTAGTGTGCACAGAAAAATATTTTAGGAAACATATATAGGAAATGAGATTGATGAATTTTTAACACACATGTAATTCCTCGATGGAAGATTTTCTAGCAAAACGTAACATAAGCCGCTCTATGCTTTATGAAACCTTTTAATATTATTATCGTAATTCAATTGTTTTTCATATTTAAGGAAAATAATGGCATGATGACCTACGTTCGCTCTAGTAAGAAGTTTCAAGTTAAGAAGGGATTGGAAGATGGAAGAAGCGCTAAAAAATGTTGGAAAACAAAAGTTGTTATAAAAAAATTGCCAAAGTATTTCTTTGGTGTATGAGATTGTAAAGAAGGAAAAAAATTTCAGTTAACAGTTATTTTGTTTCCTACATAAAATATTGTGTTAGGAGTGGAGATGTAAGTTTTACTATGCTGTATGTGCATTGTCTTCATCTCCTAACATTATTTATCCAAATATTGTACGCAACTTATAATAGCTGTTGTGATTAAAGTCTATTTGCGTGTCATTTTTGCATCCTCATTTTGAAACCCACCTGATATCTTATTGAACATGCAAAAATTGCCAAAAAAAAAATTGTGCTAATTATCCAAAACTTTTTATGCATAAATCTCCTTTAAGATTGGCTTTGTTTTAGTTGTTCTTCTTACCTCCATTGTTCAGGTTCCTCTTAAGTTTCTCTAGAAGAAGTCTAAGTGGATAGTATAAGACCTGCTTTTTAAGGTGTTTTCTGATACAAGGAGAATAGGCCTCCTGAGGCTGAACAAGAGAGGAGGGTTCTAAATAACTTAAAACAATTTTTTGTATAAAATAATCAGTCTCATGGCCATGCCTCAGGGGCTTATAACTATTTATGTATTTAGGCTGCCAAGAGACTACATATATCCTGTTAAGAGGTGTTGATGGAGAAAGCTATCTTTTGCCAGAAATCTTGTCACTCTCCGAAAACCAAGCTTCCAAATACATTTAATAGCTAAACAACTTGCTTAACTTATCAAATCTTAGACATTAAATAGACTCAAAGTTGGACTCTAGATATTCCCTAAAATCTCAACTAAAAGTACTGATGGAAATTAGGGATGATTGTGGATCAGGTTTTTTAGGTAACAAAGTATTACCTGCTTAAACCTAGTCTAGGTACCATTTAATTGTGTTTGAGACAATTTTTGGTTGAGAAATAGGTAGCCCAGTTGGGTTTGGGTAATTAGGTAGTTGGTTGAGCTCAGATAGCAGGTATCCTGCTAATGTGAGCTAGGGATGGTAGTCTGTCGTTTTTGGTTTGATATCATGGTCCAACTGACTCACGTAATCTGGGCTCGAGTACCTTTTTATTGGATTTGGGATGAGTTCAAGTAGGAAGGTAGGTAGTCATAACCAAGGTTGAAATTTTGTATCGTACCGGTATATTGAGCTTTGCTCGGTACGGTATGGCGTACCGAGCGATACATCTAGGTGTATCGAGCGATATGTCTAATTTAGGCATAAAATCCACCAAAAATAGAAAACAAGTTAAGATAGGGTTTTTAAGTTAGAAATAAATATACATTTAGTATAAGTTTAGCAAAATCAATGTAAATTAGGTAAGAATAGTGTCACATATCTTTTTCGAGCTTTGAGGAATAGCCTTATGCAATGTTCGTATTTCGATCCGTTACGGATCGTCCTTCTGTAAATATTGAAATATCTACAGAAAAATTATTTGAATTATTATGGGGGGAGGATGGGTTTAAAAACTCATGAGAAAGGACTCCAACGATCAATTTGATCGTTGTAACACTGTTACAGGTTGGTAACGGTCGAAATCGTTCGTTACCAACCTGTAACAGTCGAAATTGACCGTTATCGACTTGTGATGGGCGGTAACGATCAAAATTTCGACTGTTATCGCCCAATACAACCCCGTATGTCCGATGCGGGGCTATATCAAGCGTTCCACCCGGTAGCAGGCGGTCCGCGTACCGGTCTACTAGTGGACCGGTATGTACCACCCGGTATGAGCGGTACCATTCAAAATTTAGAACCTTGGTCATAGCTCATCAAATTCTAGTGAATTTGTGGGCAACCTAATGCTATCACTATGGAAATACATTTGCAACTAATCGACACTTAAAGACAAATCTATTACCTTTAGAAGTTTGTGTGAGAGCTTAATTAGTCATCTCTTTCCTGACTTGACTAGTAGTTGGTTGTCAAAGTTTTAATCACTCCTTGGTGATTTTCCAAAATTTACCATGGTGTGGTGGTTAAAAAACATATTGCTAGATTACATTCCTTACCCAAAACACTTTTCTTCTTTACATGATCATGGTTGATATAAATGACATCATAGATTTCTCTCTATAGATGTAGAAAGCCGTTGCTAGTGTTAGCATTGACTCAAGCCAAAGTTTGATATATTAAAGCTTCATTTAGTGGTTGACATGATGAAAATTCTTTTCAGCTGTTAGATTTGTCTGTGAAATGCTAACTAATTTGATTTTATACTATTCTTAAATTGTCGTAACAGAATTCAAGAAATTAAAAATTTTAATTCGTTGTTGAGATTATTCCAGATTTATATGTAGGTTGTTAGAGCTTCCAGAAACCACTTGTATGGAGGAGATAACACAATTGGTGTCAACGATACTGGTGAAGCATCTTGTGGTGTTGCTGTAGTTTTCTTTGATCGCAACTACAAGTAGGAACTTGAATTCTCTAAGCTGCAAACATGAAACATGTTGCAATAGCTTCTCCTGGAACTCTGTCTTGCCAACAATGACATCAATTCTGGTTGCCTCGGCCATAAACTTGTTATTGAAGAACATTGCATGGTCATGGTAGTTTGCCTCACTGTGATACAAAAAATGATATACAATTTTCTTGTCAGGATAGACCTAGTAAGAAGATAAAATGGGACATCTAAGTAGTCTGAATATTTTATTACATAAGGAAAATACTCGGTCTCAATCATGCATCAAACGCTTACAAACCACTTATATGGCCTACTAAGAGGGACTAACTAAATTCTTTTTTGGAAATTTTGTCTCTCAGACACTCACCAAAAGAGCTTCTATAACTCTCTAAATATGGCTCCTAATAGCTAAACAACTTGCTTAATATGTCCTATAATTATATATCTTTTACACACCAGATATACTTAAAATTGGATTGAAGACTGCCTAAATATCAACTAAAAGTAATGACAAAAATACATACTAAAATAATATGATAAGAAACAAATTTAAAC
Organism: Musa itinerans; assembly: GCA_001649415.1. Taxonomy (NCBI): domain Eukaryota; kingdom Viridiplantae; phylum Streptophyta; class Magnoliopsida; order Zingiberales; family Musaceae; genus Musa; species Musa itinerans. Next base: position 97,921 of record LVTN01000011.1, on the reverse strand, counting down.
TTGTCGCTGCTAAAGTTAGTGAGAAAGCTTGAGTACTCCTTTCTTTTACCACAGCTTCCAATCTTTTTGTAACATGAGCAAAGTTGAAACTTTCTGAGCCAGAGCATAAGTTTGCAATCAATAAGAAGCTATTGTTTGGCTGCTTGTTTTTCAATTCCATATTGCTCGATTAACATTAATAGGTCATAGACAAGTTGATAGCTATATTCTTTACTGTTCTAAGAGGTACTGTCTTGGTTTCCATAATTTTATTTTCAAGAAATAAACTCCTCTTCTTTCTGCTGCTTCATCCTTCATGTTTTCTTTTTCTTTATTTCTCTCTTCTATTTCACTTCCACTCGAGGTATTGAAAAATTTAAACCAGCTGTGTTTTAGGTTTTTGGTGCAACCAGTTCCAAAAAATTGATTGTGATTTTGTACTGCTAATTTTCTAATTATTGACTTGGGAGCAATGAGGTAATGCCACAATCTGAGAATGCGTAGGATGTTTTAGGCACATATTATATTGTTGAGAATATGGATGAATTACTGAATTAAATGTTTAAGAATAAGTTACACAATATCATGAATTTGAGCATGTACCTTCATGAAAAGATTAGATTAGATCTTAGTTCATACCAAAGTATTCATATATGGATAAATATGGTTTGATATCTCATGTCCCTTATGTGTTTGGTGTGCATACATTTGGTATGGAATCCCTCTAGCATTAATTTAATATATTATTTTATCAATTTTCTCTATCTCATACATTTTCTTAACATTTAACAAAATGTGATGCAACTGTATAAAAATGACGTTGGGATAGAATGTAAGATAAAAAAATATGTGATGCAACTGTATAACAATGACATTGGGATAAAATGTAATATAATAATGTGCCTTTGTCTATGCTGGGAGGTATGTGGATATCTCAAGGATGAAGCATTCTTTTCTCGGTTTCAGTTTGCAATATGCATTCGAAACATTTCATTTGTATGGATTTGGTCTTTTAGTTAATTTATCAACTTTATCTTAAATATTGCTTTTCTATAGTTATGAGTTATGCTAGATAACATCTCCTAGTTGGGTGTATTTAAGAAAAAATCATTTAGCTTAATAGATATACCTCCTTTTTATGTTTTAAATGAAATTTCGAGGGAAGAAATGGAGAATGTATTCTTAAATAAAATCTTATTGTAAGTTGCATTCATTTCTTGGTAAAGATCATAGGACCATTGAAAGCTACTAATGCACTTTGATGTTGTGCTCTCACTTTTACCGAATGCTTTTGTTGGAACCTGTTACATAGTATGTCTCTTTCAGTGTTTATCTCCTTAGCTAAATTTTTGGTTATTTTTATTATCAATAGGGTGGGATGAAAAGGTGGGGTTTTAGTGGAATGCCTGCATCACATGGTGCATCATTATCACATCGAAGCATTGGTTCTACAGGTCAGAGGGATGCTCCTGGAAAGGTATGCATATATTATAGAGATGTCTCCATGCGACTGCAACTTACGTTAATTCTTAAATAAGATGTGAAGGATCATGTGCATATCTGCTATTAACCTTTTCTTGATTATTGTTTCTCTGCTGTGTCATGGCATCTGTCTAACTAGCAAATATTCTGATGTGAAGCTCTTACAAAACTCAAATAGGATAACACCTATTTGGCATCCAATATTTCAACTCTAATCATCTTGTGCATTCTCAAGCACATCATACTAGAAGTAATTATGCCAATAGGTATGTGTTTACAAAAGGTGTCTTTTTCTTTTTTTCAGAAAAAGAGCTTTATAAAAGGTGTCTATGAGTTCAAAAACAACTCCCTATAACAATATGATTTTTCAGATCAGATGTTATGTTTCTTGAATTTTTACTAGTCAGTGATGACATATTCTGTGGGTGATGCCTGTGCTATATAGGTATACAATAAGTTATAATGATAGATGAGGGTGGGGCCCAAAGAAGATGACTAAATGCATTTAAAGAATATATGTTGGTACAAGTTAGAGATGACATGGTATTTGTAAACCAACAATGTAGGGAACTGTGTGTTAATAAGGGGATTAGAAGCTGAACACTCGAGGCAGGAAAAGGATAATCAGAGCTACACAGCCTTAAGGAACTGTATGTTTGTCATGAAGTCATTCATCTTAAAATAACAAATAGAAGACTAAATTCCACCAACATGTATAGCTACCTAGCATAAGAAAATAACTGAAGGACTCTATGAAGAAGAAATGGATTTATCGTATCTTCATAGCTTGTCCAATACCTTGCAGTTTTTCCTTCTTGTTCTTCTCTGATAGACTGATATAATCACATAATTCTGAAAATTCTGGTATTTTCTAGAGTGTTCTGCTGCAAATTATCTGTTTGTTTTTGTGGCAGGTTACTTCTCCAGAAAAGAGTTGTGTTTTTGTCACACGATTCTCCATATAGCCTTGACCTAACAGGACACTTGTAGTTGCCATTATATGTGTGCGTATATATACATAACATGATAAATAAGGACTCTGAAAGTCGCTTGTTGTAGCCTTCCTTTTTCCAGCTGATGTCTCCAGATAAAGATACAATTGGCTGACAGCTTTCTATAATAGGTCTCTTAATATGGTAACTCAAGATACAAAAAAAAAAAAGAAGTTCATAAAGTATAGGCCTAGTTTTACTTTGGCCTTATGAGACTTGAACCAAACTAAATATAACCGAAATCAACAAAGACCTGAACCAAGCTAAACCAGTCCATATTAAATGCACCTGCATATATACCAAAATTTAGTAGAAAATCACTCTGAAAATAGTAGAAAATGGAACAATTGTCTTTAACTCAATCTAGACCTAACCTTTGGGGTACATCATGTCAGGGCAGAGGATGATCTAGGAAGGTTGTTAGTTGTTACCATAATAGTCCTAAATTTTGGTAAAGGATCCATGTGGCATGCCATAGATGATTTGGATTACGGTACTTATTTACTGGAACACTTATGATAGTAGTTTGAAAAACATCATCATCAACTGTTTGTGAGATATTGGTATACATGGGATAAGCGTCAAACTTCTTTTGAAGAAAGTCGAGTCATATTAACCCTTGCACTATAACTACTGCAGCAGTTTGGTAGGATGATCTTATGACTAACAATGATGTGATACTTCCATGTTTGCTTTTGGTCTTATACCTGTCATATTAGCATTTTCCTGATACCTAGTATTGTCAAGATATGAAAAAGCAATTGCCAATTCAAGATAGGATAGATTCTATTATTAGTATATGCTCTGTTGAAAAGACTAGCTGATACGAGATGATTCTTCTGTCAGGGTATTCCTCAATTCGAGTAAGGAAAATTGGCTTCCCAAGGATGAAAGAGAGGGGAGGAATTATAGAATTTATAACTAAACTATGAAAAATATATTATGAATAATGAAATAATCAATACTAAGACATAGCCTCCAGGACTTATAATATGCTATATATACAGCATACTAAAATATTTTATGGGAGAAGAGTCTGTTTATTCAGAATCTCAGAATTGCATAAGATGCTCCCTAAATACACAAAAAAAACCTCTAAAGGTTAGAGAATTTTCGTACCCTATATATTACTAAAGTAGGATCCATAGATGAGAAAACAACTCAATGTATGTCTCTATAGTTGGTCTAAAATGATTAAAAATATGTCCAAAAATAATAGAAAGAGAACCCAACTGAAAGGCCCTTATCTGCTTTAGGGATGATCCGGTTTTCGGCACCTTTGCACAACATAGGAAAATGTGGAAGATAGAGATACCACGATTTGGCTCTGTTGGGATCTACTTGGGCTGGCCAACAAAATTTTAGAAAGCAGTGCATGAAAACAGAAAAAGAAACCTCGCTGTGATATGACCATAAGGGGTTGGTCGGTGTATTGATGCACCGTGATTGTTGAGGATCTAAGACATTCATAGTTGATGAATCAGAGTTCTAGGCCCCTTGGATGTTCAATGTTGAAAGACAATTGCTTTCGGCTTTAGTTATAGAATTCTTTTCTTTAGGTTGTCAAAGACTTAAATTTTTGTGCTCCTAACATTTTCTGGGATTTTTTATGTTTCTTTAAGAGCAGCATGCATACACATGCACTTATATCTTGTAGCTAAGTACTATTGTATATGTGCATCTTCTGGGAAGCACAGTTGCATGGGAGTTGCTCTCTAGTTTGCTCGACTGCTGTTAGGAAATCTGGCAATTATTGAGTTGTTATTATTTAAAGTTGATCTAGTAGATTCCATGGTTTAGGAGACAGTTAAGATTGGTACATCTTGACTGATCTGTATAGTACTGGTCCAACCAAGTATTGAAATACAGAGCTCAATACCATGTGGTAGACACTGTTTACCTTTATTTTTTATGAAACTTTCAGTAATACTGATAGAAACAGAGTGGTATATATCTCGGTGTAATAATACTGTATTGATCCAACAACTTGTTGGAAAAAATGCATTTAAAACAAGCTGTTTGCTTCAAAATGATTGAGAAGATGACAAGATTATTGTAGTTCTCTTGGGGCTTGGCTAGTCTATTAGTTCGAGCTCCATTTTGCATGTGACATTGTCTGTCCTTGGCCTCTAAAGCTGAAACTTGATCATTTAACATATAACTGGAAGTTAAATCCATCTCTATAGGTTGCTATACAGGCTGTAATTCTGAAATTTTGAACCTTCCCTCGCCAGCTTCTAGACTAATCTAAAAGACATCTTGGTAAATATTACTGCATACATAATAGAAAACTGTGGTGTTAATAGTATTGATGCTCATATGGCCATTACCTGGTGCTTCGATATCTTACTGACAACCCCTGATACTTGTTTACTCCTTTTCTTTCGAGTGACAACATAAGTTTGAGCCATAGAAGTAGTCCTTTTCTACAGATGTAATTCAGCATCTGACCCTGTCAATACTCATGCTGTTCCATCTCTTACAAGCGATGACTATCCACTTCAGCAACTTGTTTCTTGTATACCGTCATTTATCCATCACTAATTAATTAATGTCTGGATTTTGCAAAAGGTAATGTTTTGTTCAATTCATCTCTATTTCCAGTGTATGTGTGTGTATATATACACACACGCTCATATAAAATATGGTCATATATCATGATTGTTAAATAGGTCTTTAAAGGAAAGAAAATGCCTGGACGAATGGGTGGAAAGCAGTGCACGGTAAAGAATGTATGGATATACAAAATAGACCCTGTCAGAAACTTGATGTGGGTGAAGGGTCAGGTAAGCTGATCAGCATTTCACCTTTCATTATATATGAATGCTAAATTATGTACATGCTTTGCAAAATCATCTTGCCATGGTTTTGTCACCTACTGGATGCTGCAGGTACCGGGGGCTGAAGGAAACTTCGTTTTTATCAAAGATGCTGTATACAAGAAGCCAAACATATCTCTACTACCATTTCCGACCCACTTTATCCCTGAAGGTGAAGATACATCAGAACTGGAACCGCTAACTGCTGAACTTGGGGAAGTTGATCCCTTCATCGCAGCAGATTAACCAATGGTTGCAGGTTTTTAGGAAATTAATTTCAGAGATTTGAGAATTACTGTCTCGAATTGCACACATGGTGTTACAAGCTTCCGGCAGCAGTTACTTCTTTGAGGTCAGGTATTCAGAGAAATTTTCTGATCACTTATTGTAACAAAAGTAGCAATTCACAATAATCTTCCTATATAAATTGGCTGTCTTTACTATTATTTCATGAAAATTGCATCGGTGTGGTCATAGATTTTCCATTGCTATTGTTTTAGTTTCCTTTGCCACTCATTTCTCTTTTCCTGTATGAACTGCTGGTTCAATTCTGAGGCAACCTATTTAAGAGTGTTTGAGGACAACTATGTCAATATCATGGTAATGATTCTTTTTCTTAGCTGCTTGAATTCTTATGAATCAAATAATGTTCTTTATAATAAATGTTAAAACAGTCAACATTCGTAGTATAATCAATTATGTTTATTTTAGTTTATATATTTTTGAACTGTTCTATCAGTAGAATAAAGCTTATTGTGATCACATTCAAAACTTGCAGATTAGGGTAATGGAACAAAGCATCCTCTTCTAGATTTAGAATTTTCGGGGTAATTCTTTTTCGTTATAATTATCTTTATTTAAAATTATAATTATGACTTTTTTTATATTTGAGTATCATTCTTCTCTTTATCTTTATTATTATTATGTTTCTTATTTGTAAGAATGATATCTTTATCTTCTTTCAAGGATAAATTCTTGTCATTTGAGATTAATGATTCTTGATAAGTAATAAGATTTTTAAATTTTACTAAAGATATTTATTAAATCCATCGTTGAATAGAGTAACATAACAAATATAATTTTTTCAAATGTCATAAATAATATAATATTTTATTTATGCATCAGAAATAGAGTATATAGATTTAACATTAGAATCTCTTAACATAAATTTTTAATATTAAAAAATTATTAAAAAAAATTAAGAGATATGGAATAAATACAAAAATGTTAGTGGGATTAGAAGTAATTGATATTATTTTTATATTAGGTCACACTTATAATACCTCGGGTTTAAACATTCATGATTAGTGATTTAGGTTCATAATGTCATCAATTTCATTATGATAATTAAAACATGGTCTCTCATCTCACACAAGGACAATCTTGTCCTTGTACAAACCATGATCTTAATATGGCTATATCAAAATTTGTAAGGGCAAATAGAATATTTAATATTTAAGGATATTATTAAAAACTAATTATTACATATTTTAATGACTCGAATATATATTTGATATAAATTATAATTACTATAAATTCCGCCATGAACACACAAACGAAAAAATTGCTTAGCAAACGAACCATCCAATTACCACTTCTCGATCAAAAATTATTTTCTTTAATAGAATAGTTTGTACACTCAAAATTAGATGATTAACATTACATCCTCGACACCATAATATATAACTTATCCTCACATCATTTATGTAATTATCAACTTCGATTTTTTACGTAAGACATAATATATGATTGACACCAACACCGATCTGCCATTTGATCTCTAGGGCATATTCTTTTCATTATATTAAACTACTTATAAGACACTCTTAAGTCGACTCCAACATGATGAGTATATATAAACAGCCCAACTTAGAGATCGGCTTTAACATTGGGCGATGAAGCGCTTCATCTTACGACTTGGCAGTCGCGAGAGGGAGAGGTAGAGTAGCCCTACGGTGGGATCTGAAACCCTCATCTGAGGGCAGTGGGGAACGATCAGATCTCATCGATTCCTCCTCCGATTCCTATAAAATTCCGTCCGGCTTCGCCAAGATTGTGATCCTTTTTCGCTCTATCTAGGTTAGTTGTGATTGCTTCCCATGTTCTTGTGCTAATCATTGTGCTGTCTTGATGAGGTGTTGGTTCATGTAAAAGCGGTATTTGTTCGGTTACGATGTTGGGGGATATTTTGTTGTTTTAGTTCCTGAAACACTAATTCCGCCGTGACAATGTCCATTGATGGTTTCCCCTCTTTTATTATGCTTTAATGGATGCCCATAACATTTACAGTGTGGGTTTTGGATTTGGTCAAATATTTGCAGTGAAGATGTTGATTAAATTGCACAGACATATTAAATTACGTCTTTTTGGTCTTAGAGCTTAACTTTTTCATGATTTGCGCATTTTGTTTATTATATATATTAATCATCATCAAGTGTCTTTATTTGGGCGTATTGATCGGAGAGATTAGGTTCACATGCACGGTAAAGGTTTTGGATGTGGCAAAATAACAACAACATGACGATGTAAATGAAAGGGTATCGACGATGAAAGTGTTGATTAGATTACAGAGACTTATTCGATCATCGGTATTTGGTCTTCGAGCTTAATTTTGTTGTGACTTGTGACGTTCGCAGTAAAAGGGGTACATTTTTGTCTTAACCTTTTCTCCCTGGACTAATAAGGTAGATACCAATTTGGTTTATTCTTTCAAATTAAAGAAGGAAATGTTTCATTTTTCTTCCATTAATGTCTTTTCTCCTTTTGTCTGTTTTATCATGCATCTCCCAGGAGACTGCATATACATTTACGCTAACAATATTTCTCTGGAAAGGTGAGGTACTTTTATTGCTTGCTTTTTTATTACAAGATGTGTTCTAAGTGTTGAATAGTTTCATATGCATTTATTATGGATTTTATTTATATCAAGTAAATCTTTTAAGCATTTGATATCTTATACCACTATATATTGCTTAAGACAAATATACCCTATGGTTGTCAACATCTTAGGAAAGAAATTACTTTTATAATAACTTGTAAAGAAATTATTTTTATGAATGATTTAAAGAACATTTCACAAATAACTTAGTCCTAAATATAGTAGATTTAATAATTATATATTTGTTCATAAAATTAGAGCAAGTGAGCTTAAGGAAACCCAAAAAAAGATGGAAGTAGATATGAGTGTGAGATTGATGGCATGCCTATTGAGGTTTGGAAGAGCTTCGGAGATTGAGGAATAGTTTGGTTGATTACTTCTTTTAACAAAATCCTAAGTTCTAGAAAAATACCTAAGGATTGGAAGAAAAGTTTTCTAGTACCAAATAAGGATAAGAGTGATATCTTAAACTTTTCTAATTATAGATTAAGATTATGAGCCACACTATGAGACTTTAGAAAATAGTGATTGAAAGTCGAATATGTTGTGAATCAATTTGGTTTTATATTTAAAAGATCATCGGTGGAAGTTATCTATTTATTGGGATAATTAATGAAAAAATATAGAGAGGAAGAAAGATTTGTATGTGGTTGATATTGATTTAGGGAAGGCTTCTGATAATGTGTGTGTGTGTATATATATATATATATTCATTAATATTAGAACTATGTGGATTATAGCGAGTATGTTTATTGAATTTCCTATTAGTACATGAGTATACTAAGGATCCACATTAAATATTTATCTTTGCACATTAGTAATGAACAAAGTTACAATTTATATCCAAGAAAAATCTTTTGTGTGCATTTTATTTGAAATGATATTAATTTGCTTGATGAGAGCTTAATTGAAGTCAATTGTAAACTTTAGTTATAGAGGCATCTTGAAAAATAAAGGTTTTAAATTAAATAGGATTAAGTCTAAATATATGAGATGTAATTTTAATAATACTAAGAATAGACATGAGGATATAGTTAAATTGAATATACAAGAAGTTTGATTAAGTAAAAGTTTTTGATATTTTGGATCACTTATTGAATAAAATAGAGATATGAAGATATTATTCATAGAGTAAAAATTAAACTTTTGAAATGGAGAGTGGCATCAAAGAGTTTTGTATGAACACCAAGTGCCTCTTAGATTAAAAGAAAAATTATATTAAACCATTGTTAGACCAATTATACTTTATGGATCTTAATGTTTGATGGTTAACAAACAAAGTTTGTGTCATTGAGATGAGTGCTAAGATGGTTGAGTAGTCTTATAAGGAAAGATAGAAAAAAAATATTTTTATTCATGAATAATTGTAGATTCGATAAAGGATAAGATCAGAAAGCATTATTTAATATGGTATGACTATATACAAAGGAATCCTATATACTAACTACATGATTATGCTAATATTAGTGGTATGAGGAGAGGTTAAAAGAGATGTAAACAACTTTATTAGAAAGTATAAGTAAAAATTTAAGCACTCTTAATTTAGATAAGAATATAATTTTTTTTATAGAGCTGGATGGTGATAAAAGATTCACATAGCTAGCTCCAAATAGTTGGGAGTATATGGTTTTGTTGTTGTAGTTGTTAAAGTGATATTAGTTTTAGATGGTTAAAAATTGTATTTATGATTAACAATAATCGAAAAAAATACTATTGCTATCTATGTCTGTTTGTGATGGTTGCGGGTCAATTGTCTCATCCCTCAACTAGTTTTTCTTTCTTGGTTGTTTGTTGAGCATTGTTCAAAACCCTTTGTCTGTGTCCATTAACAAAGGCCCATATTGCTTGATATGGTGGTATTTTGACATCGGATGGATCTGTGTCCATTAACAAGATAGTACTTTGTTTGTTGTTCAAGATGCGTGGTGATACGCTTTTTATTTTACCCATTATCTTCATTTGATGAAAAAGCTTTCTTTCCCCCCCTTGATTCAACTTTTCGTTCCCTGATATCTTTGATTATATTCCATCAGCCAATTGAAATGGCTTTTACTCATCCTAATGATTATGCTTCATCAATCAACTAAAACAGCCTATGACATACTACATCTTGACTTACAGAAAATTGGAAAGACACAAAAGTGGAATAGTAGATTTGTACTGCACAGTATCATCTGCCTTTGGTTTTTGAGCCTAGCAACTTACAACATCTTGGAAACAAATGGTGAGCTTTCTTGTCTGGGGCTGCACTCTGTTGCTGGTGAGCTTACATCGTTAAATATTACCAGGATCAACTCATTTAGCAACTCAAATCCATTGTCATACTTGCTAATTCAATAGAATATGATGGGATGACAAGAAATGCATGTAAGAGTCTTTTTTTTTTGTCTTCTATTGTCAAATCTGTACATGCCTTCTTGGAAATCATATTCCTAGTACAGACAAGTGAATCAATTTCTTTCCAGTCATACTTGTGCATCATAATTAGCTTAACCTCTTCACGGATGAGAGAATTGAACCCACCCTTATTTTACTTTGACAATGCTCTTTCGTGTTCATGCAGGTGTCCTACAATATTCTATATGGGCAGGCCCTTCCTTTAGCTCTCATTTGGCTACAAAAAGGGCACAAGATGAAATGTAAAAAAAGATAGAAAAGAAAAGATATCTGCTTGAATGTGATGAGAAAGACTTGAGAATCTCAGCTATAACTTTGACTTGGTAGTATATATAGTTTAATGCTTGTTTGAAAAATCAAAAGAAGCTTGAGAGGCATTTATAATATTTATCAGCTGCTTGCTGATTCTGGCGACCATTTTAGGGGTAGGCCCGAAGACTGAGGAGAACAAGATTTAACCACCTGTAGTCTTGGAGCATATCATAATAATCTCCTCGTTCAGTTCTTCTGTTAATTATGTTTTCTGCCTGGATTGGCTTTTGTACATATGCATTATTGGCGTTCTTGTGTTGCTAAATTCCACCGGGTTCAAACTCAGTTAGCAACTCAAATATGTTATCCTACCTGTTACTCCATGGTACAAAATTTGATATCGGATCCAATCAATTTGCTAGCTGGTCTATCGATACACATACATATTGGTTAGTACTGAGAACGGGAGAGGAGAAAGAGAAGACGAGGAGGAGAGGGGAAAAGGACAAGCTGATGATGAGGAAGGGATCAAATCTGAAACCTTGATTACCATAATATAATATGGTCGGGGTAGAAAACAATATAAAGGGATTGTTGTGAAGTCTGTACATTCTTTCTTGTGAATCATATTCAAGGCACACACGAGTCAACCAGTTTCTTTCCGGTCACGAATGGACCTCTTGTGCATCATATGAAGGGACATACAAGTCAGATTACTTTCTTTATGGTTAAGAGAAGGGTCCTTTGTATTGATTTTGACTGACTTTTTGAGCTGATGCAGGTAACCTGTGATACTACATATGTAGGTCGCACCTTGCTTTTGCTGACCCTGGTAGCTCTGACCGCTGGTTGGGCTCACGTTCCGTTGACTGACTATGTTGTTTTAGGCCTCGTGTGACGTGCTGCAGCAATCCACCCTCGTCTTTGGAGGAAGCTTCCTGGCACTTAGTTTGAGGTGTATGCATGTCGTCTGCTTGCAAAAGTCTATAATGTTGGGTAAGTGGATCTTGAAATTTCAGGTATTATTTATCACAAAGAGGCACGACATGACAACATGCATCTAGATATCTCATCAGGGGTTAATTATATATTATCTTTTATATTTAGATTCTATTAATATAATAATTTTTTATATTTAAAAAATTTATATTAAGATCCCTATAATTCTAAAAATAAAATAAATAGTCTTATTTATCCTTACGCTATCAGCTATATTGACGAATAACACAACATATAACATGATGTGTTAGGTTGACGTAAATGTAATAGATAAAAAAATAATTTTAATATTTTTTTATTTTTAATAATTTTATCGATAAAAATATAATTTTAATATTCATATATCAAAAATAAAATAAATATTAAAATTATCTTTTTACTCATTACTTTTATGTTGATCTGATACGTGATGTCACGTATCGTATTTCTCATCGATACAACTAACGACATTAGAACAAATGAGATTATTTATTTATTTTAATAATTATAAATATTTTAATATAAATTTTTTAAGTATAGGGATCGCGATACTAATACAGACAAGTATAGAATATAATATATAATTAACCGATTGGAGATTTCAGTATAGAGTTTGAAATGCAGAATTTTTTTATACTTGTTTGTTTGTAAAGTTTAAAGAAGCTTGAGAGGATGTTAGTGGATTAAGAAAGACCACTGGCCAAGATTTTACTGAGACCTTTTTATTTTTTTCTCTTGGTGTGCTCGAGGTGGCCAAGAAAGTATGCTGTTGTTGTTGTAGTAGTAGAGAGAAGGCAAGGGGACCATTGGCTTCTCAAATGAGCTTTCATTCAGTCTTAAAAACTTATATATCCATGGTTATTGTGTAAATGTGTGGAATGTTGGGGTATCTTTATCTGAATTTGTAATATTGGCATCTGTTTTTATCTGGACGTTTAAATGTTTGGATGACACATAAAATACTATTTGGGATGATGTTATATTTATGGTTACTATGCCTACATGATCCATCTTGTTAACATGTGTGATTTGGATATATATATATATATATATATTTCTCAACTATCGTTGACTTTCTGTTTGTGTGATACATTATAGTGTTTGGGAAAACACACAAATTGGCACATGATAAAGATGTCACTCGTGTACATTTTTCTCTGTATTTTTCCCCCATCCCCATCACTTGCCTTGGAATCTCATTGGTGTTGGTGTTGGTGTTGGTGTTGGTGTTGGTGTGAAGGTAGTAAGTAGTGCCTTTGTTCTTATCTCATCATGTCCACCAGCACCGGATGGGATGGGCCTGCTGCTGTCTTTGCCACCATTACAACCTACTTTTCACTGAACCACTTGCAAAGCAGTCCACCATTTCACTGCTACACCTTTCTTTTCTCATCCACTTTTAGAATACTTCACAAGCTCCTCTTTCTTTTCACACACATATCTTCCACCATCATCTCTCTCGATGTGCCTGTTCTCTATCATGGTGTGGTGCCATCTCATAGCCTGTTTCATTCAGCAGGAGTAGGGCCTCTTGCTGAATATCTCAAATGCTTTCGCTCCAAATGAAAGTACACAAGAGTAGCAATTTTTGATTTCTTCCAGCATCATCGATCAAAGGACTATCCTATTCCAGTTTCAGCACCTTATCAATTTGATACAAATTCCAAGGCAGTGAGTTCCAAAGAATAAATGCAGAAATAGTATCTCCCTTGCTAGTTTTCATGGCTAAAATGGTTGCAATTTGAGAGAGAGGATCTGATGAGTAGCTTCAGCTTTATCGTCGAAACAGGTATGGCCTTGTAGAACAATGGCTCGTGTTGATTCTCTACAGCTGTGTGCCACTTGGTGCTATTAAATTGTATTGGAGTCTGTAAGACATGGAACCTGGTCACACTGACGCTGTGGTAGACACACGTGTTGCAACATTAGATCCGGTTAGGATAAGGATGTGGGAACGATGGCTTCTGATGATTGGTCTCCTTCATTGACCGAGGGACCATCTCACTTGGGTAAAGGTGGATATTAGATCTTGTGCGCTCGAGGCTCGATGCATTTTCGAGGACAATTAATTGTTTAATGCCTGCTCTAACCATCTTGATTAGAGAATAGAAAACCCATGTAATCCCAAAAAGGCATTTTTGCAAGTGAGTCGACATGAACCAATTCGATGGAGGGGAGTCATCACACAAGACAATTGTGTGTGTGGAGAAACAAGAACTTGGTGGGTTGGAAAGGAACATATTGAACGTGGAAATCATTCTCTCTCTCTCTCGGTCGAACCCATGTTTAGCGAAACCGATGTGATGGAAAGGAGGTTGTACGTGATAAGGTTTGGAAACTTGCAGGAGTCTGTGCGTGCAGACTCAGCATCATACTAGTCTGTGGATTTGGAGTCCAGTAGCCACCACAAACGATGGCATGACCAGATACGAATGTCAAACGTTGGGCTGTCATCACATTAATTACAACCCGTAGAGAGAGAGAGAGAGAGAGAGAGAGAGAGAGAGAGAGAGGTACGATGTGTTGCATAGTTAATTGATGATCGGATAATGAATGGTCTGAGCATCTAGAATTCAGCAAGAGAGTATGTACGCTTGCTGACCAAGTCAACCGTCAGATGCTTCTGGTGTCATCTTAGAGCATTAAAGATTATAAGGAAATCACAAACCCCTCCCTTCACCATATCATAATACTCATCCCTAACCCTGATTATTCAAGAAATCACACTCCATACCTGATTTTATATTCGTTTTTCCAATAGCAAACATCTCTCTCTCTCTCTCTCTCTCTCTCTCTCTTACACTTCTTTTTACATATGCTCTCATTTCTAGTACCCTAAAACTTTCACTAATGACTCCACATTCTCTCTTGGGACAGTGAGAGCTCTTGTTTTGAGCACCAACCTCCACTGTCTTACTGTAGTGCCTTCAGCTAACCAAAAGCTGGCCTACGTGTGGCAGTTGAGCGACTGGCCCGGTCGGGAAGATCTCCGGTCTATTGCCGAAACCCAGACCGGTCTGCGCCTGAACCGGAACGGGAAGCGGACCAAGAACCGGGGCCGGAGAAGAAGAAGAAGTGGGCATGGCCACCACCGGCAACACCGCCGTCGCCGATGACGCTGGGGCCGCTGCCTCGGCCTCCCCTCGTTTCCTCCTCTTGGGCGAGGCCCTTTCGGAGGACGACGAGGACGAGGAGGTGCCGTGTGAAGACGAGGAGATCGAAGAAGAGGAAGAGGAGGAGCTGGGCTCGGATGAAGCTCGCTTCGATGGCGACGCCACGGCCTGGGCGGCCCCGGCCGCGGCCTCCTCGGAGCCGATCCGGAGCGGGAAGTTGAGCAGCGCCCGGGAGCCCCGCATCCGGTAGGCGGCGCGGTCGTAGGCGAGGGCGGCGTCCTCCGCCGTCTCGAACGTGCCCAGCCACACCCTCGCCCCGTTCCTCGCCGGATCTCTGATCTCCGCGGCGAACTTCCCCCACGGCCGCTGCCGCACCCCCCGGTAGTGCTTTCCCTTGGCAGGCGCCGCCCTCAACGACGCCGCCGCCACCGCCTGCTGCTGCTGCTGCTGTCGAGATACCTGGACACCTGGCGGCGGCAGCATAGGGGTCAGCTCCCCCTCCTCGGCGGCGGGCTCCGGCTTGGCGCCGGAGGGGAGCCAGCCATGGTGGAACGCGTCGCTTAGGGCACCGTAGATGACCATATCGTCAGAGTCGTCGAGGCGGAAGGGGAGCCCGTCGGACCACATGTCGGCGACGAATCTCCCGAAGCTAGAGCTCCGGCGGTAGGCCGTCACCACGGAGGGCCCGTTCGGATCCGGTCTCGGCTCGTCGGCATCCATGAGGAGGTGGTGGCGGGCGGCCTCGAGGAGGGCGAGCTCTTGTGACTGGTACATGTTGTGTTAGCGTTGACCGGTGGTAAGGATGAGAGGCGGGCGGTGAATGTTAGCCGGTTGGGAAGTGAAAGAAGGGAAGAGGAAGGTGCCAAGGCTATATAGCAAAGAAAGGGGCCTCGTGCTTCCTTGAAGGTTCCCAATTTTATCACGTGGTAGAAATCCCATTTCCTCTTTTTTTTTCTTTTATCGTTATCATTTCTCTCGCCCTGTGACGTAATAAAACGTGGAGGACGGGGCGGTGACGTCACAGGTGAGGTCGTCACCCGTCACGGGTTGTCCTCACGTGGAGCGGGTCGCGTCCTGGCGAAGCCTGGACCGTTCCTTTACTCGCCGATTTAATCGGATCGACGGTGCGGGAAAGGGACGTATTGCTGCTTTCTCTTTGTTTTATTTCGGCGAGGAAAGGAGACGTTGATGCTGTCCTCGTTGATATTTTCTGGAACATTTATATTTTATTATGCAAAACGTGGAAGAGGTGGGTGAGATTTAGGTCGACAAAGCAACTTTTTAGTGGTAAAATACAAAACGTTATAAGTGTAGTGCCACTGTCAGTCATTTTATTAGGATTAACACAAGTGCTTCATGGCTTACGCTGTAATCTTCAATTACAAATGCAACACTATTATTGATTGCTCTGAAATATAAAATGTATTCGATGTTGCACAACTGTCCTCTATAATATTTTTCTATTCTTAATCGCAAGTTCCCTGCGGAGGTGTTGAGTGATCGTTTCCTCCGATATATGTGTTTATATATATATTTCTGGATATATATATATATATATATATACTGAACTATTTCAAGACATTTTATGTTTACCTAACTTTTCCAGCAAATTTAATGCACAGAAGATAGCTTATTCAGGCAGATTTAGGTGACTTTTACCTGCTTTTTTCTGCTACTTGTATCCATAAAATATCCAGTGTTGGTTTTTATGACTCAAATATATAGTTTTATTTTTTTTATTGTGACAAGTGAGATGATGTTAAACAATAGAAGGAGAGAATTAATTTCTCTTCCCTTCTTTTCTACATGTTTTTCTCTTTGCTTTCTTTCTTTAGCATAGAGAAGAAAAAAAAATTATAGAAAAGAAGGGCCAGAAATTAAGATAGGGATTTGTCTTTGCTTCCTTTCTTTCTTTAGATACGGATTTTGTTTCTTCTATTTGTTTCCTCTCTCTTCGGATATGATTTTATTATTGCTGTTTTCTTTCTTTCTTTCTTGGAAAAGATAGATAGACAGATTTTTTGAGTCAAAGAAAAAAAGAAGTAGATTGTGAGTAAAAAAATCTTTTTCCTACATAATTCATTATTTTTCTAAAATTATATAAACTATAATGGCTAGTTATATCGATATAGAGAATCTGATGTTACATCTATTTGAGCTTTTTGGAGGATGAAGTAAAAAAATTAGAGAGGTTATGCAACGCAATAGGAAGTTTTACTGATGGCCAGGGGGGGTTACAAGATATAACATGATTAAAGAAGTAATCGGAAAGATTATAGCCATAAGTAAAGTAAGTTCTCTTTGCTAATTTTGTTGTTTGTTCATCATATGCACTTGGCTTTTCCTCTCCAATAATTCCAAACAGCTGCAGCTATGAAAATAAAATGATTGAAACAGTACATATGAGCCCCATTAAGATTCTCTTTCTAGTTGTGAAACCAATATTTTGGTTCCACCAAGTTCACATTCCCCACCTGAATCCTGTTAAGGTGACAATGCGTATTATGCCATGATAGATTCGTAGAACATGTCTTGTTTCCAAGATAATGATATGATAACCCATGGTGGTACTAGTAGCTTTCAAGCTAATAATGCTTGAGTAGTGACCTGACAACATCTAGAAAGTGTGTGTGTCTGTGTTTCAAGTTAGATCTGAGTGAGATGCTATGGATCGATCTTGAAGCATCGAAGAAAAATATAATTAATTTAAACTAATAAATCAAAAATTTGCAATCATTTTATACAGTTTCATATAATTAATTTTAGCTTTTCTTTCTGTGAAACCATTAAGAGCTCTTTACCTTTTTGATAATAAAGAGACTATCTAAATTAAATTATTGATAATTTAAATCAAACTCACAGCAAATAAGCAAAATTGGTAAATAACCTAAGGATGACTCATAAATAAAGTTTTGCTTCCAATATATACGAACGCATAATAATATATTCCATGTCCATTCATATCAGATATAGCCAGAATTTAAAACCATGGATGGAAGAGAGAACGCAACGAAAAGGAAAGAGACAGGCGGGAAGGGAAGACGACAGGCGAGGAATCGGCGATGACGAGTGAGCGAGACGCGTGCAGTGGACGAGTCCGGATAAGGTCACGCTTCCCCACCCCCCCCCGGCCCACTCCTCGTGTCGGCGGGCTCCACCCCTCGCCTCGGCCCGGTGCATGCACCTACGACGTCACCCGCGCCCGAGCCCCTCGTCACGCCTTGGCCCCTCGTCGCCTTTATGGCCACGTGCCTTCGACCGCTTCGCCCCCCACACCGAGTTTGCTGTCTGCTGAGCACCGAGAAATCCTTATTTATATTTTCCTGTACGGAGACGAATGACCAATTGCGTTCACGTACACTGCATCTTACGTGGCCGCGGAACGAGGAACATGCTCATCTTGTCAGCGTTCTAAGCGCAAGAAAATAATGATTAATTTATTCAAAAAATCTTAGGAGAGCACCCTAATTATGAATGAACTGTTGATATTATTATAATCGAGACAAAGAAAAAAACCTTTTTCTAATATATCATTATTTTTGTTGAATCCATCTTTCGAGTACATAACACACGTATTTTTATTTAATCTATTTTTTTTTTATATTATTCATATTAAAATATCAAATAAAAGTCAAAAAATACACATGAAAAACCACATTCATGTATTTAAATGAGAGCGTATCAAATTTTGATTAATGTGGCATTGCACGTTTTGGACAATAATTGCAATCGCTCCCAAGACGTACGTACGTGCGCCATGAATCCACGACGCAGTTTGGGCGTGAAAGATGCCATGTCGGAATTCCAGCACGCACGTGGCAGCCAGCTGGGTAGCATTTGGATCCACGTGTTCCTCAAGCGACTGGGTTCATGACTCTGCTCCAACTGACTCACAAAGCTCAATAATTTGGTACAAAATTTCTCGTGCATCATAAAAATTCTCGAGCCGTTCGATCGGTCAGTATCACGAAATCAACTTTATTCCACACAAATACTTGGATTAAAGTAACTTCGTCCATTAATTTTTAATTAAAATAATAAATAAAATTCAAATACTCTCAATTTAATTAGACATGATGTAATAAATATTTTATTATTTTGTATTAAAATAATATAAAAAAATTGAGTTCTGATTCAACCCTGACGAGTGACGTGTTAGAATTGGATGGTCAAGGTTCAAAGTGTCAATTCATGCCACCGGTCGCAGTCAAAGGACACGACGGAATGCGTGGATGTTGAAGCTTGTAGTCGCGATGCATGATGGCTGATCTCCGGGACCGTCGGATTGGGTCGGGAAACGATCGGACGGCCGAGGAGGGATTTGGTGGGTCGAAAAAAGGTTATTTTGACCGGTGCTGGTCCTGTTCCAGCTTGACCGACCACCCCATTTTGACTACTTGGAGGTGAAGGGTTGCCCTGATGCGCATCGATTGGCTGTGTGTTCATGTCGATCCACCTTCCTCGTGGTTTCCCCAATTCGATCACGAGGTGATACTGCATAAAAAAAAAATATTGTGACTTGGGAAGCCCGTAATTGATTTCGATGATTAGTAGGTGAAATAGTATGGGCAGGGTGGACTAAATTTTGTCCCGAGCAACCTAATACTTCCAACACTAATCCTCCGTCTTCATCTTACTTGATTTCAGTAGGTAGAATTCAATGGAAAAGGCTTGAGGCTTTGAAGAATGACCATGTCTTCTCTTTGTGAAGGTGCACATGAGAAATCAATGGCCTTGTGATGGAAAACCGAGGGTTACAATAATCATTTCAAGGCTACTTCTCAACAAGTTAGAAAGCCAAAAAGTATAAAATGATACCTTCTAACTAGTTTGTCAGAAGAAAGAAAACAAAAGTTATCATGAGCAGACAGACTGGAACATCATGCCTTCAAGGTTCTGAATCAGACTCTTGATGATTCAAGTAATCAGACAAATACTTCCTTAGCAAAATATTCTATCTGTAATTTTCTCTCAGACTAAAGACCTTTATCTTCTCTAATAATCATACAGGGCTTTGGTTTGTTGAATTCAGATTCTAATTCCATAGCTACCTTGATCTGTTTAAATTCCTCTACTTCCTGTTGCTGTTCACATATGCAGTTCTCATCCACAGTGAGGAAGTGCTTCAGAGCAGGCATTTCCTCTTCTATTCTCCACCAGAGAAGAGGTATTCTTGGATGGCTGGCAATGTAAGCCAAGCCATGGAGACTGTAATAGATTGCAATAGTGCAGTTGTTCTCCTGATGTTGCTGATCTTAACTCTAATAAGCAGCAAAACTGAAAAGTGTCAAAACAATCATCACAATCTACAAAAGCTCCACTTCACATTCAAATAGTGCAATGCAGTCAACATTCCCTAATTTGAATTTGCTTCTGTTGCTGTGGATTGATGGCATAGATTATTACGTAGGTGGCAGAACTAAGTGTAAGACTGTCCTGGAAAGAGACCAATGAAGGGATTGGATTGCAGGTGTAATGTATGAGCTTTAGTTACTATGTCTCCATTTCCTTTGGTTTGCCACTTGCTCTTTACCTTGATGTGAATTGGCCTCACATCTCTCTCTCTCTCTCTCTCTCTCTCTACCAGTGACTTGCCATTAGAAAACTGGGCCAACAGGCTTCCAGTAACATAATAGAAACCCTTCAGCTTTCCTTTTACTTGGATGATTCTTAAGACCAACCATCAAAGGAGACTCAGCTTACTCTATTTCATGATTTGCATCAGCAAGGCATCTCTGAATTGTTCATTGCTAAATGTTCTTTTTTGAGAAGCCTGTGAAAATGATTGAGCTCAACATTTGGATTTATAGGGAAAAACTTCACCAGTGAAATCATGAACTGTTTGGTGTGCATCAAGAGTGCAAGAGCTGATCAGAGACCATCCACTTCCAAAAAAAAAAAAAAAAAAATCTTCTCTTTTGCAGGATCTGAACACCAATTCTTGGTCAGGTGTACTGTCCGACAAAGAAGTTAAGTTTCTCAAGTTGTCAGCTGGCACATTCTCCAAAATGCCAGGTGAACGATGAAGATTAATCTTTATTGCATGCATTAATGGATGCTCTCATCTTTTATATTTTTATTTTCTTTTGTCTTCTTGAGGCTTTATCAATTTTTTGAGGTTCATAATTCTGGTAGTAATTTCTTAACATCCATCTCTTAATTAATTTGCCAGCTTTCCTTTTTTTTGGTTTGCTTACTGTAAATGGAAAAGGGTGTCATTATCACTATTTTTTTCTCAAGCAAAAAAAGAAAGAACAAACTTTTAACCGTTCAAAGATCAAGATAAGAAATTGAGATTTTTTTAAATTGATTATCAAAATTTGAATAAAATGAAAGTCTTCAAAGGAAGAAAAAAACTGAAAAAAAATCAGAGATCAATAAACAATGAACAAACCATAAAACCGATATTAATATGATTTGACAACTCAGATCTATGAAAAAAATTAAAATTTTTATTATATGAGAAAATTCAGAATAAAAAATTATTCTTCCTCAAGTTAACCTAAACTTAAGTTTGAAAGACCTTGTACACACTATCACATAAATTTGAGGAACTATTCTCTCAATTATCTATAGATATACGGGAGAAAAACGTAAGAGGATCCAAAGTCTCTTGCCTCTCCCTCTAAAAAAAAAAACCTTGAGACGCAATGTATATTTATATGAATAAAATTTAATTCTCTAAGGACTTTTCCTACTTGAATTCCTAATCTAAATCCTAATCTGCCAATAAGTCTAAATTTAATTAGGACTCCTCCCACGTAGTTGAAACCTAATTACAACTCAAAAAATACTTATTAATCCTAACAATCTTCATTTTGATGAGTATCTACCCATTTTATACCTCCAGCAGAAATTAAACTATTGGCTTGAATAATTCACCGTATCTACACAAACCAAATCAATTTATGGCCCAACACTTGATTATAATAAACTCACTAATTTATCTTATGTAGTTAGAAACAAATCAGTAACGCTACTTAATTATGGGAAGAGACCCTCATTTCACTCTTTTATCACTAGTAGTATATTTTTTTATCACAACCATTTGCATTTTAAAAATAATAAATATCATAATTTATTTTTAACACCATGAATAAAGTTTGCTACTATAGGTACCTACCAACTCCTACCAACATGTTTTTATCGTTTTTATTATATTTCCTTCGCGATACAACCTTTAATATATCTTGCTTTCATTATCCTAATATGGCCCCAAGTAATTTTTAGACCTTCACCTTCGACCTTGGAGTTTTATAACCTTGAGAATCTAAAAAACTTAAAGAAATTAATTTTTTTTATATCTTTAGAACATAAATCTTGTAGTCATAACCCTAAGATTCATAAAGATATAGAAATTAAATTCTTTCATATCTTTAAAATATAAGCGATATCACTCAAATCATTATCCAAATGTTTTGATCTTTACTATACCTCTACTATCCAATCATTATACAAACTCAATTTACTGGTCAACTTATCATTTAGTAAATCAAAATAATCTTTTTAAGAATAAGTATAAATAAAACAAATAAAATCTAAAAATCAATATTTTTGAAAAGATGCATTGTTATGTTTGGAGATTATTAGGACATCATCATCCTCTATCATGAGAGTACTAATCAGCCTCTTTTTTTCAAACAATTCTATTTGATATGTCCATACTCTTTATATCTATAGCATTGAACATTATCTAAAGATCTAACTCATGATCTCGACCTAGCACATTGAGATTCACCCCTATTAGAAAATTATTTTTATCGAACTCTACCATGAACAACTAATTCCTCGTTATCAATGTTTCTAGATTTATTATTTATCTTGGTAGCATGAGATACTAAAGTTTTTTCAACTTATTTTAGAGTTCTTGTCTTGTTCCCACGTACTATCATCTCCGTATTGGAGTTATTGTATCGAACTATTCTACCTAGAGATTTGTCTTAGCAAGAATACATGAGATATTTCTCTCATGACACCAAGAGCTAATAATCTCTAACGATACTCAATTGCCCTCGTAAGGTTGGTTGTCACTCCCGATGACCAATTGTGCTAGATTTGAAACTTTCATACATATAAATCTAGTATCAAAGAATGTAGTACTCATACATGACATCCTTGATGTCTCAAGTCTAAAGATCAAATAGACAATTAGGATGAAAAAATCACTGTTTGACAATAAAGTATCATCAACTATCCAATATTCCATCAGCGGATCAATCAATGAACTCATTATCTAATGAGCACCTACACAGTATCCCTAGTATCTCCATATGAGTAGTTATGAGACCAGTCGCCTCCATCATATGGATGGGTATATAACACACTAGTCTATTCGATTATTTCGATGTCCCTCTTGAGTACCATATGACCAAGATTATTTAGGGTCTATGTTTAAAGGCGAATCGATCTCATTATCGTGATCTCATCATCAAGATCTGATTCCCATTACATAGATCCATGGATATCATAATATATGCAATAGACAAGATAAAGTGAGAAAAATACCAAATATATAATAAATAAAATAAATACATATTATGTCACATATGTCATCACTCACGTGAATGGCTTATAGGACGCATATAACTAGCATCAACTATATTCATGCTCAATGTTTTTGAACTTACACATTTGTCAATCATACTAAGGATATAATCTTAAAATTTTCAAATACTATCATACTGAATTTCAATTAATTCTTTCATTAATATATCAACTAATAACTTATCAATAAATTTAAATTAATCTTTAAATATTTTAATGCACTAGTTGTATATTATAATGAAGTCTATTTAAGATCTAACACACATATGCTCAAGTCATTTATAATAATTTAATCCAAAAAATATAGGAACATTTATTAAAATGTAATGAATGAAGTACCACTATAATAAAATAAAATAATATTAATACATTAAGTTTTCAATAAATATTGAACTATTGATATTATTTTTATTTCACCGGGTGAAATATTAATTATATATAGTATTCATATAAAATTATCACTAGAGGATTGATACCATCCCTATGGAATAATATTACTATCAATCCTAAACTGCAAGGATATCCAAAATGATATAATCATATTTTATCACATAATTATTCGAAGTAGATCCTACCTTACTTTATCTAAATCTTCTAATCTTCGAAGTAGAGCATATCTTATCACATAATTATTCGAAGTAGATCCTACCTTACTTTATCTAAATCTTCTAATCTTCGAAGTAGAGCATATCTTATCACATAATTATTCGAAGTAGATCCTACCTTACTTTATCTAAATCTTCTAATTTTGTATACCATTGTGAATATTATTTTTTAATATTATTTATGATTATTTTTTTAATATAATTTTATAAATTATTGGTCTAGACTATTTTGACGATTATAAGATCAATACAATAATATAAAATATAATTTAAAATATTCTATAAATGATAAAATTTTTATTATAATTTATGTCTCATAAGCCTATCATTTTAGGTTACTTTAGCAATTACTAGTTAAATAAAACTTAAGGATATAAATTATAAATAATATTTATCAAAAATTTTCAATCTAATTTATGCCAAAATAG
The DNA here is from genome assembly GCA_001649415.1 of Musa itinerans. Classification (NCBI taxonomy): domain Eukaryota; kingdom Viridiplantae; phylum Streptophyta; class Magnoliopsida; order Zingiberales; family Musaceae; genus Musa; species Musa itinerans. The sequence goes on along the minus strand of LVTN01000011.1, from coordinate 73,454 downwards.
TTCATTAATAATAATAACTATAATAATTTTTTAATATTAATTAGCATAAAGACCTCATATGATAATTATAATCATGATAAAATATAAATCATGCCTTTATGTAAAAAATAAATATTATTTTATAATTTCAAGCATATGTATGTGAATAACTAAATAAATATCCAAGAATAATAATTAAATTTCTATTTATCACATACAAAATTGTAATCAATATATCATATAAGAAACTTATTAAAGAAAATTATAATTTATAGTTTTTTTATATTTATATAAAACCCTTATACTAGTTAACCCTATTTAATTGGAGAGACCCAAAATTAGGCAACCTAAATTGGGTTTATAGATTTAGGCCAACCATTTGCTAAGTAGACCCATCAAAATTAAAATTGATCAGAATAAAAATTAATCAAAATTTAGTTTTTCTGAATTCGATTAAAACTTAATTGATCGAACCTAAATCTAGTCAAACAATCAAAATACATTAATGATCAAGTTCGATCAAAATATTTGATTAAAACAAACCAAATTAATCAATTTTATAAATGAGGACATGAGTTAAAAAATTTTAATTTCTTAAGGGTAAAACTATAATTTTAATTAGGATATATAATAAAATTTTTAAATTTCTTAAGGGCATAATTGAAAAGTAATCTTAGGGACACAAATTAGAATTATCTATAAGGTGTAAAACTATTTTTTTTTGTAAAAACCTTAATTGTCACTTCCTTTTTTGTAGCCGTTGCGTAAGGAACGACTGTCGCCTTGCGCAGTTGTTGCCTACGCGAGGCATTGTAGTCACCGTCCACAATCATTGTGCGAGGTGTGGCTACCACCACCTACGTGTAGCAATGTGCGTGCACTGTTTGACGACCCCCACAATCGCCACGGTGCGACTATGCACACACACGCCACCCAATGACCCCATTGGCCTTAGGCATCCAATGATGTCAACCACGATCAACAAATGCCACTGTAGTGGTATTAATCCAATCGTTGTAGTCATTGACGCTACATAAGTAGCAATGCTGCTGCATGCACTATAGAGCCACCATAGTCATCGTACATAACGACAATGGCCAAAGTCGCCATAAGGTTATCGTAATCTGTAGTGCCTTTGTTGCATATGCAGTTGCTACCTGTGATTGGGTTAGTGACCACCAAAGACTATTGCTTTTAATAATACTATTACCGATAATAAGCTATTGATAATGGTCTATTGATCAAGCATGAGAAACCTCACATCGCTCGCAAGCAAGTGATATGATGGACTAGATAGAAAAGCAAATAAGTAATACAAATGAATTGTTCATACATCATATAAAAATCGAATAACACATTTTCACAAGCGAAAAATATTAACAAAATAGATATAAAGTACTTGATTTCACAAACATGTCTCTAATACTAATTGTGAGTATTAAAACTATCCTTATGCTATTATTATATGAAAAACTTTAATATCATTATTTGAAATAAAATAATAATATATCTAAATTTATGATGCATACTTCTCGATGTCATTTAAAAAGCTTTTATTTGATATTCGGACACACCGTCGTCGAATCCAAAAGTTATAGTAAGACCGATTTGCAAGAAGAACTAGATTCACTTTCTCCTCTCTATCCTTCGCAAGACCACTATGAGTGATCAATTAAAGACAAAGAAGAGATAAGAAAAGATCTATAATTTTCATTCACATAATTAAGGGGAGATGAGAGAGAAGATTTGTAATCTTAACTCAATAATATCATGTATCTCCGTCTCCTCTTATCTACATATCTACATATCTAATTATTCGCGCATCGAGTCCCTAGGAGATCTTGTTCTTTTGTAGGCGAAGCAAAGAATTTAAGATAATTAATTAGGAGAGTCCCTCCAATTAAAATCATATCATAAATAATTTTACTATAATTGGATCTAAGAATCCAATTATATCCATAATATATCTTACATAATTAGATAGGACCACATAATGTAACAAAAAATTAAATTAAATCATCAAATTATTATTATATTTTATTTTCTAAATTGTCAATATGAAATTGAATATGATCAGTTGAGATAGATTGGTTTTTACGGAATGATCTTGATTGAAATCTTGCGACTAAGAATTCAAATTTAGACTACATTTAACTTAATCACCAATTTTAGTTCAGGTTAAATCAACCCAACCTTCGAGAAAAATGGAGTTCTTAAAATTGATCTGAACTAAGTTTGAATCTCATAAACCATATTTGTTTAAGAAATGAAACATATATCAGCCGTTGGAGAAAGTACCACTGCAGTCAGAGGTAATTGTGGATTTATGTAACAATGATACATTGGTCTTAACACTATGCATGAGCTTTAAGCTCAAGAGTTCTATTTCTTCGTTGGATTCCATGAATGCATGTGCAAAATCTTTAAATAATCCAATTTTTATCCAACTTTGTTGTCGTCCAACAGATTCTTTTTTAAATAATGTATTTGTTTCTAGAAAAAAAATAATTCTTTTACTAAAAGGAAGTTAAAATTAATTATGTGATGTATGCGGATGAAAGAATTCATGGAGTAATAGTTCCGAATCACTGAGCAAAAAATAAATACAGCCCTTAGAAATAAACATCATATTTGTGACAAACTAACAATCCAAAAATTTGTGGAAATATTTGGACATGCATCTTTTAAAATAAACTGCTGGGAAATATCAAACTGGATGGTTTCTATTTTCTTTTAAGAGGATAATTATTTATTATATCACTTATATTTTCAGTCTATAAAAATCCTGATTCTGAATATGTTTCAGATTTCAAAACTAAATGCCATGAATGATATGTCGAATGCAGTTGTTCAGAAGTTTGTATTCTTCCTCTCCTATCACATGGTCTGACATAAGCTGAGATCTAATCTTCAGAAGCATTTCATGAATTTGTTCCATATGCACAATCATGAAACTAGTAGTAGCAGAATGCTCGCATTATCATACATGGATTTTATCATCCATCCACAGCATCATGAGAAACACTCACAGAAAGATGGTAACCAACTATGTGATGGTAAAGATTGAATTGCCATCCAATGACAACCATACTGTTCTTGTGAAACTGTATCTAGTCAGGTAATCTCGACAAGAATCATCTCATAGAAGCATCCATGAAAAAACATTTAGGAAAATTCGATAATCCAAATCATAATATTGGCTTCTGGACTACTAGCAGAAAATCTTATCACCTATATTCATTTCATAACACAACAAAAAATTTCATATTTCTCTGCTCCAACAAGCTTTAGGGTGCTTTGTATTTACACAGAATGTGTCATAGAAGTTGTTCTTCCTCCTGATGAATTTTACCTACTATTGCAGCAGAGACATACGTAACAGTCAACTTGTTGATACAGGTATGTGGGGAACTATTATATCACTTTGACTATTTCTACAGATTAATGTGATTTTGCTTGACCAGATGAACACAACGTCACTTTCCAAGGAGTGTCTCATTGAGTTCTGGCCTTCCAGTCTTTGATTGCAGAAAGAAGAGAATTATTACATATAATTTCTTTAGTGGGAAACAGTAAATTTGTCATTGGGGATGTGTCATTCCTGCTGAGCCATGTCTCGATTGCATTTCGATTATACGTGTAACCATCAGCGGCGATGCAGGGATCATCCATCACAACCTGTACAAACTTTCATGGAACTCGTAAAGCATATGTAATTCCACTTAATGAGTACAATAAAAGATGGAAAGCAAGTAGTCTCATGTATATTATAAAGAAAGAGGTTATCAATCTAGGAAACAATATTTGATTACCTTCAGTATTGGACAGATAAAATGGTTTGGAGGGACAGAGGGGTCATGTAGTGTTGAGTCGTAAGCCTGTTCAGCCATAGCTTTCAGCCTCTCTAACACTGGAAGAACCTGGTCCTTCAAGTCAGGCCTGTCCTTGCGCCTCAGCTCTAAACAGCTTAGTCCAAGAATAGCTAATTCTTTTGCCTCAGCTTTAGGCCATTGTCCAGCTTTAGAATCCAAAATATCCATTAAGCAGTCCCTTTCCAATGCAGTCTCAACAATAAGGGCAAGTCCCATTGGTGATTTTGCAGTCAGCAATTGCAAGATCACCATTCCTAGTGCATAGGTATCAGACTTCGGTGAAACTAAACCAGTTCTTTGGTACTCAGGATCCATGTAGAAAAATGTACCAACAGGATCAGTATCCTTGTACATTGTAGACAAAGGCATATTTAAGGTAGGAAATAATGTGGAAAGGCCAGCATCACCGATCTTGCTCACAAAATTATTGTCAAGCAAAATGTTGGCAGGTTTAAGATCCCGGTGAACAATAGGTTCTGGTTTAGAGTTATGTAAAAAGATAAGAGCAGAGGCAACTTCCCATGCTATCCGAAAGCGACAGAACCATGGAAGTGGGAGTGTATTGTTTTTGCATTGTAATCTGTCCTCCAGGCTACCATTTTCCATATATTCATAAACCAAGCAGCCCTTTTCAGTGCAAGCACCAAGCAGCAGTAGCACGTGTGGATGACGAACTCTACTAAGAATTTCAAGCTGGAACACCAGAAACACAAATTAGACACTTGAAGTGTAATAATATAGAAATAACACAGTCATGTTTGTTGGGACAACACAAATTCTTGAAAAAGAAAACTAGACTGTAACTTAAAACTTCTCCTGGATCAAAAATTGATTTTCTATTACAAACTTCTCCTGGTAAGGAACTTTGAAACTGAGGTTTCATTTACCAGTTGGATCAGTTCATATTGATTGATATTTACTGGTTCAATTAATAACCAGGAATTTTTATTAATTCTGCAAGAGCTAGATCTTTCTGAATCAGCATTACATCCGGCAATCAAAACATATAAATGACGCCTAATCCGGCTAACATTAAACTTGGTAAGATAAAATGGTTAAAAATTTGAAAAATGAGATTATTTAGGAATACACGTTGAATGCTAAGATAATGCATTGAAAATTTGATAGTAGACCCATAATCAAAATAGCTTTTGTGATTATTTCAGAAAAAATAAAACAAAAAACTAGGGTAGAACTAGGACAGTTATTGTATGAGGTCTACTCAATGCTAGATATAGAACATGGGCTGTCCCATAATAAAACCAGTTGTTGCTGATATCTCAGTTTCTTCTTCCGTAACCAGTTGCCAAACCGATATTGGATTGAGATTTACATCCTTATTTGAAACTAAAGAAACATATATAATCTGGACTTTAAGACTAAAGAAGAAACATAATACCTCTTGCTTGAACTGCCTGGTTGTGTAACCTTCATTGGAGTTCAATACTTTTATAGCTGCAACTGTATGATGAAAGCTTCCCCAATAAACAGTTCCACTTGCTCCAACTCCAATCTTGAGAGCATCAGAGAATGATAACGTAGCAGCAACTATCTCTTCCCAAGTGTACTTCACATGGGGCTCACGACTGCATGCAAGTTCCTTTTCAAGACTTTGCTTCTCACTGACTTCATGAGAAGCACTTTTTTCCACATCTTTCCCCAGTAAAACTTCTATTTCGGTGCATTCTTTAACATATTCAGCTTCCTTTTCTGCAGCTTCATGTCTTTCCTTTTCTTGTTGAGCCATCTTGGTGGTTTTTTCTAATCTAGACCATATTTCTTGAAGCCTAAGTATTTCCACGGGGTGGTGTGTATGTATGTCATTCAACTAATCAAAGCAAGGTTTCACAGGTTAAAGCGAACAAATCACAATTATAAATTATCAATTATCTATTTGGTAAATATTTTTTAATACAAAGAAAAATCTCACCCGCTGGGAAGCAGAAATTGACTCATCTGGAGCTAATTTATATATCCTCATAAAATGGTTGATTTCTGTTCTCAGCCTTTCAAGTTCAAGATGAATATCTCCCTGCACAAGTGAAGCAATGAGAGTAAACAGACTAATCTGCATATCCCAAATTTTTTTCTTGTGATCTGGAAACTTCTCACTCCAGACTTAGGACTCTGCAGTTGGTAGAAATATGTACACTAAAGACTAAGCTTTATAATGTGAGTCTAGTTACCTCATTCCCAGATTGTGAATACTCTGTCGAATGATAAAAACTCATATTAGAACACCATGACTTGTCTGTTTGATAACTTCTCAAACTAGCTATACTGTTACTGTATTGAATCTCTGATGTATTAGAACTGGAAACTCTAGAATCTTCAAACAGAAATGTATTTCTAGTTAGAAGAGAGTTAGCTGAATTTGAGCTCTCATAGTCTTTACTGGCATAGGCTAAGTTCTGCTGAAGTTGTGGCAGACAAGGAAGTTGAAAAGGGAAGTTTACTTCTGTGTCCAAGTCTATCATTTCTGCAGAAAGAATAAATTTATTATATGGACAACTTCCAAAATCTAAAGCAAAGATATGTCAAATGCCATAAAGTTGATGAACATAAGATTATGTTTGACTTTGAATGATGACCATCTGTTGGCCCCTAAAATTAGTCACTGTATTCTATTTTCCCTACAAATTTATCTGGCATGTATGTGACTGAAACATATATTACAGAGTGAACTTTGCTTTTATGTATCAGTCAAAATAGAAAAAAAAACCATAAGAATTATTCCAGTAAGAAAATCCTATCAGCTATTTTTTTCATTTAAGTTGATAGCAGCCTGAAATTATGACTGAAATGTTGTTGTGATAAAAGACAGTTTTATCCAAATCTAGTACCAAAAATATCTAAAATGAGAACTTCATAATTGTTTATCTGTGAGAAAGAAGATACAATATCTTTATCTGTGTTGCATTAAACTTATCAAGGAAGTTTACCTTGAATTTAAGCACAACTTTTGATAAGCTAATTTAAGCACAACTTTCTTTCCCACACTCTTTTTGATGCTTAGTGCATCTAGAAACATGACTCAGAAGATAAGGACTGTATCAAGGCTGTTAGGACAGGGTGTCTTCTCTTTGGGGGAAAATAGTGAATAAGTGAATGGGAATAATTAAGTTCAGCTAAAACTATTTTAAAAGAGTAGTAAGATATCAAGCCTCAAACATGCCTCAAGGGCTTATATGTCCTATATGTATGACTATATGTAAGGGTTGTTGTTGTTGGGGGATACTGTATCCTTATTGGTTCTTTAGCAAAGTTTGCAATACCGAATGGTACCGCTAGTACCGGGCGGAACATATCGGTATGCCAGCTGACCGGCATGCGAACCGCCTGCTATCGGGCGATATCAACCCGGCTACGGTGAGGCGAGGCGAGGAAGAAGAGGCGTTCGAAGAAGAGGGAGAAGCCTCGAGAAATAGTACCCGGCCTCGCCCTCCTCCTCCTCCTTCATCATCTTCTTCTTCATTGTGGCGCTTGTTGCCATCGCTCCCTTGACGTTGCAGCTCTTTGGTGCCCACTGCCATCGTTCCCTTGACACCGAAGACGATTCTTCTTCTTCCGCTCCTTTGCTGCAGTGCCTGCTGCCATCCCTTGATGCCGTAGCTATTCACCTAGGGTTCAGGCGAGCGCTGCTGAGTTATATATTTTTTATATATTTAATATCGTTTAAATATAATATAAATGTATTTCTAGTTAGAAGAGAGTTAGCTGAATTTGAGCTCTCATAGTCTTTACTGGCATAGGCTAAGTTCTGCTGAAGTTGTGGCAGACAAGGAAGTTGAAAAGGGAAGTTTACTTCTGTGTCCAAGTCTATCATTTCTGCAGAAAGAATAAATTTATTATATGGACAACTTCCAAAATCTAAAGCAAAGATATGTCAAATGCCATAAAGTTGATGAACATAAGATTATGTTTGACTTTGAATGATGACCATCTGTTGGCCCCTAAAATTAGTCACTGTATTCTATTTTCCCTACAAATTTATCTGGCATGTATGTGACTGAAACATATATTACAGAGTGAACTTTGCTTTTATGTATCAGTCAAAATAGAAAAAAAAACCATAAGAATTATTCCAGTAAGAAAATCCTATCAGCTATTTTTTTCATTTAAGTTGATAGCAGCCTGAAATTATGACTGAAATGTTGTTGTGATAAAAGACAGTTTTATCCAAATCTAGTACCAAAAATATCTAAAATGAGAACTTCATAATTGTTTATCTGTGAGAAAGAAGATACAATATCTTTATCTGTGTTGCATTAAACTTATCAAGGAAGTTTACCTTGAATTTAAGCACAACTTTTGATAAGCTAATTTAAGCACAACTTTCTTTCCCACACTCTTTTTGATGCTTAGTGCATCTAGAAACATGACTCAGAAGATAAGGACTGTATCAAGGCTGTTAGGACAGGGTGTCTTCTCTTTGGGGGAAAATAGTGAATAAGTGAATGGGAATAATTAAGTTCAGCTAAAACTATTTTAAAAGAGTAGTAAGATATCAAGCCTCAAACATGCCTCAAGGGCTTATATGTCCTATATGTATGACTATATGTAAGGGTTGTTGTTGTTGGGGGATACTGTATCCTTATTGGTTCTTTAGCAAAGTTTGCAATACCGAATGGTACCGCTAGTACCGGGCGGAACATATCGGTATGCCAGCTGACCGGCATGCGAACCGCCTGCTATCGGGCGATATCAACCCGGCTACGGTGAGGCGAGGCGAGGAAGAAGAGGCGTTCGAAGAAGAGGGAGAAGCCTCGAGAAATAGTACCCGGCCTCGCCCTCCTCCTCCTCCTTCATCATCTTCTTCTTCATTGTGGCGCTTGTTGCCATCGCTCCCTTGACGTTGCAGCTCTTTGGTGCCCACTGCCATCGTTCCCTTGACACCGAAGACGATTCTTCTTCTTCCGCTCCTTTGCTGCAGTGCCTGCTGCCATCCCTTGATGCCGTAGCTATTCACCTAGGGTTCAGGCGAGCGCTGCTGAGTTATATATTTTTTATATATTTAATATCGTTTAAATATAATATATTTAATATCGTTTTAAGCGCACCATCGTTAACGATTTTATATATTTATATATATTGAATATGATTTAGTATTAAAATTAATTTTAATATTTTTTAAACATACCGTTCGGTACGCTTGTACCGTACCATACCGAGTAAATCTCGAAATACTGGTATGATACGAAATTTCAATCCTTATTCTTTAGAACACTAATTAAACACAAAGTAGGAGCTTTTTTAAACATCAAACTAAGTACTCATAATAAGGAAAAAAATGAATTCAACAGAAAATTGAAAAAAATTCTGCTAAAAGGTTGGTACTGAGGTAAACTTGTTATCCTATTATCACTCTTAGGAGTTGTCATATGAAGTCCTTTCCAAGTTGGATTGCTTCCTGTCTGGAATAGGAAACATGCAGTCTCTTTCTAGCTCAAGGAGGAGTCACTTTTCAAATAGGAATTCACTTCCACTCCAGATAAAATTTGAACATATGTTTCCCTAATAGAAATTACATAGAGCATCACACAAGGCACCAGAATCAGTCTTTCAGCCCTACAGATGGTTGGATGGACCAGTTGATGATGGTGGCGTGACAGCTGAACAACCCTTAATTTGCAATGTAGATCCATTTCATGTGGTCAGTCATGAGGGAGGATGGCCAATCCTAGCATGAGTCCAGGTGGAGATGTGGTTTGGGTTCAGACCACTCCACAACAAGGCTCATCATAACTCATATCTGACAGTTCCAAAATTTTGCATAATTATTTATTTTGACTATCAGTGATGAATCTAGTGACAATTGGCATGGATATAAATAACAAGCCTATAACTGCAACATTCCATGATCAAACTATGGATAATAGATCCATGTATCTATACTGAAAAACCAATTACCAGAAAAAGAATCTAGATTGACCTCAATGACACTTCATTCTAAGAGTAGATAGGTACTTGTCATAGTATACTCATTGCAATATCTACTATTCTTATGGAGCTTTTGGATGAAAATGATCTGAAGTTTCTATACCCAAAGAGATTAAATCTGTCATCTCAAGTACTGCATAAGTTAATTGCAACTTGTGTCAGAGAGGCAGAGTCCATTACCTGATTTAAGAATTGGAGAATTGTTTGAAGAACTACAAAAAACTGCACTAGAATCATTTTCTTCTTTGATACTATCCTTTGTCACTGACGTGGGTGCAGTTTCATCTGTCCCAAATGCCGATGCACGAACAGATGACAGTTTACCTCTTGAAACAACATAGACTGTACAAAATCTTGGAGTACATTCAGCAATTCTGGATGACAAGTTGCTTCCCCAAAGTTTCCTACAGCAACATATTCATCATAAACTTTGTGAGATTTAAAGCAAAAAAATGTATAAATATGTTTGTAAGACCAGAATAATGAAAGTATGGACATTTAAATATTTATGCAGTCATGTAGTGTGAAGGGATCATTGTTTACACACATAAAATTCTGACTGCAACTAAATTGGGAACTATGTAAGACTATATATATGGAAACTTTTAGGGAAATGTCAAAAGATATAAAATCAACCATATTTCCATAATCTGGTGATCAGAAGGTGCTCAACGCAGAAGGCTCGTATAAAATACGGGGTCTGTCAAAGGCCAGTCTTTGCAGCCTTACCCCAACATGGAGATGCTGGGCTGGACAAACTTGAATATGAAAACTCAGGAAGTCTATTTTTCAATGGAAAAGCCAGACAATTCAAACAATAAAACCCCAGTGCACGAATTGTTTGGCTTTAAGTGCTTTACTAGGACTAATGTCTTCCTTACAAAGTCTAATTTACACTTCTGTAAAAGCTGACTAATATATGAAATATTAATATATTCAAAGTGAAAGAGAAACATATTTAACAGAAATCACAAAAACTAAGATGGAGAAACCAAGTAATTTCCCAGAGAACATTCTATTTAGACCTTGGCATTTATTTATAAACAACATTTATGTTAGATTATCAGAAAAACACCAATTGCATCATGTGATGAAAGAGCAAATCAAACTAAATTCAAGCATAATTTTTTGGGGCACATATTTGAAGCCAAATCAAAATTTGTTGAGAAAATTCAAACCAGTGTAACCATAAAAGAACTTGATAATATGGAAATACTTTGCTACTTATACGGCCATATACTTCTGATTCAGATTTAACTTTCTACATGTAAAGAAGCTTTCAGATTATAACATTTGATAACATAATGAGGCCAGGTTTGTTTTTAGATTTATGTTGATTGATATGTGGCGTTCGGTTCGAGTCAAATGATATTCAAAATCATTCAATTTGAATTATGTAGGTCTTAATAATTATCATACTCTTCTTAGGATTTTCAGTTAAATTTTATCATTGTATTTCACAAAATCTTATTGTATCAATCGCAAACTGCACCAAACTGAACACTAACTCATCATGACCTACTAAAGTAAGATTATGTGTAAATGAGTCTTTCTCATAAAAGGCTACTATTTTCTGCTTTATCTGCAATAGATTGCTGTTCAATTTTCTTAGAGCAATAGGTTATGCAAGTCACAGCAGCTTTCTTTTCCTAATCAAAAGGTAGAGTCATAATACCTGATTATTGCATTATTGGAAGAAGCACCTATAACAAGCATGCTGATGTTATTTTCTGTGACCTCTTTTGATATTGCCTCAGCTACATCATCTGCTTCAAGTATCACAACTTCTGTTTCAATCTGCAGATATAGTATAAGTTTAACATAGTCAAAGCTTATTTTTAATTTGAGAACAAAAAACGATGCAATAAATTTGACCTGCTTTGCAGAACACATATTCTTGTAGGGGCGAAGCATCACTTCTGTTTTCCATTCTTCTTCTTTCTTATATGCAGAGGCAACATCATCTTCCACTTGCTCAACAGGGAGATTCCCGACTAAAATATCAGGTACATGATGTGTAGAAATTAAGTGTGCAGCTTATTGAGGACTTAAAGGTAATAATAGTTAAGATGTTTAAACACAAAATTAATGGAACTCCAAATGTAAAAGCCAACACAATGTGAAAAAAAATCAATTTTTTTTCTAAATGATAGTGTGATAATATTAAATGACGATAGCTTATCATTTAAACAACTACAAGTTTTTTATCAGGTGTCTTTAAGTTTAGGTTAGATCCTATATTGAGATTTAGTTTGTGTATGTGGGTCAAGCCAATTCTTTTTGAATGTTTTTAATGACTTTCCACCCTTGGTGATTCCTTCAGTAAGATGTAATGCTACATATTCATCAAATTGTAGCATATTAGACCTCTAAAAGGTAGAAAATGGATTTAGGAGGTTATTTAATTGCAATAGTCAGGTTTAGGAGGTCATAAGTGCCCCTTGAAAAAGAGTTTTACATGTACAAATTTCATGGAAGAAAATATCTTGTTATCTTTAGGTCCTTTAATTAGGATTTGCCTTTTAAAAAAATCACAAATAAAAGATCATGTGGCTAACTGCAATTGGGCTTATCTTGATGAAAGTTGATACAGTAGGCCCTGGTACCTTTCTCTGCTCTAAATCTTTCAACTATCTTCTACTCTTTTCTTGCTACTCACTCTTTTTCTTTTTCTTTAGATTACTGTTGCAAGACTCTGTGTAAAGGAAAATCTAATAGATTAGTAGTCATCAATGTTATAAAATTGTTTTTTGGATGATATAATTGGTTGCTGCAGCTTAAACTTTTTCATTGGAGAAATATTAGAATTTAATTGAACCTTACTATTGGATATTCAGTGCCAAAATGTAGATAAGGACAGGACAGGTCAAGGTAGACATAATTATAGATATAGATATCGAAACAAATATTCAGGAGTGAAACACTTCATCAAGTGTGAGAATAATGCAAATAATAAAGTCCTCATAAGTTAAACTTGCATGAAAGGACTTCACATGCTAATTCATGGCATGAACAAAGAGTCTATTGTCCACTCTCTTTCTTTACTTTTCACTTATCTGTTATTTTCTCCTTTATTACCCCATTCCAGAACAAAAAATTGCATTCTTTAAGCAGATGGACTCATCAAAAATCCAAATCATATTATATTCCTTCTCCAATCCATTTGCTGAGCACAAGGCACATGTAAAAACTAATTTTCTCATGCAAATTTAACAAGAGATGAAAAACAACTATACGCTTCAAGAAGATACAAGTATAGAGATAATGCATGAAGCTATTAATGCAACAACTGGAATCAAACAGATACAGTAACTACGGTTTCTCGCCTTTAGCAATTTGACTAATTGAAGATAGGCAAGTCACAGTTTCCACACATAACAAGGAAAATTGATGAGGAATAGGACCAAGATGTCATTATAATCTCAAGGATTACGCAAACAAGAAATCAGAAGTGATTGGCCTCAACTATCAAAATGGAATCAGCATAATCCAAGCAAGTTTCAAAATATCAGATACTGTGTTAGATGTAATTTTATACTTTCATGAACAAGTTCAACTAGCCTTATTTGACTATTCCTTGTCCTTGGTGAGGCAAATGTGATACGAAAAAGAGATCGACTGAATTTTACATTTACCATTAGCTACTGTCAATGAACTAAGGCAGTAGAGATATTTCTCCCAACAAAAACAACAAGCCAAAATACACATTTTTTTCTGCCATTGGGCTTTGTGTAATACAATATCTCTAGTTATGTTGAGAGCAATCAAATTTCTTTTATATTGTCTCTGATGAATTTTACTAAGGTCTCCCTCTGTCTCCTCACAATACCCATCCTCGACTCACATCGTCTAATCAGAACTTTAGGTCTCCTTTAAACATATCAATACTATCTTAAATGATATTTCTCTCAGCTTAACCTCTACTAAGACAAACAAATTTACTTCCACATTCTCATCTTAGCTTCATCAACTTTGTGCATGGTATTTTTTAGCTGCTCAACAATCTGATCTTACAATAAATTCTAAAATGGACCAAATATGCCACATATCTAGATTTATATTTCTACTACGAAATCTTTTAGTCTTTTAACCTATTAAATGATAATTATAGAAGCACCTAAGATTGTGAAAAAACATCATGATAAAGCAAAGAATTGACTAAGGATGTCTTGCAATGTATCATTTGATGATATGTATCCATTAGTTAAAGATTTGATGAGCTCCATCAAAACTTAAGAAGTGCATCCAAGGAAAAGTTTGTCAGATTCCACTAATCTTAGGTATCCATTTAGTTGTATCACGTGGCCAACCTGCAAAACTACTTGCTAAATGCTTTTTGATATTTATTTTCATTATACACATTTTACCCAAACTTCTTCTACAAGCCAATATAAAAGCTATAACTAAAGTTTCATTTGTCTGTTAATTGCCTCTATATCAGATGGATTTTGCAGGTTCCTGTAGATGGCCACTCTGTATCAGTATGAGTTGATTGAAGCTTTATCAACTACAAAGTTGATCACCGTATGAAACTTCATTTATGTTAACAACTTGGAGTTTTATTATTTTGGTTGATGGATGTGTCTATTGCCATAGCCAAGATTGTTAGTTGTTGATTAGCAGCATAGCTTAATTCTTATGCATGTAACCGCATTGCAAGAGTTCGAGTGTTGCCTATCCTTGTTCCTGTTTTAACAAAGAAGACGGTAATTGGAAAGGAAAGACTTAAAAGATAAATGGAATGACCAACAAAAGAGTTAAATTAGTTGTCATGACTTACTTGGTGACGGAACCATCTTAATCCTTGGCCGAACATGTAGAAGTTTAAACATAACTCCACCCCCAGAAATCAATTTATTCAAAGCCCACTGAACTATATGCTTGCTGTTCCTTGTCCCATTGATAGCAAGTGCAACTGTAGTAACTGAATTACGTAGCAACCTGTCGCCTTTCTCCATCTCTTTGAGTACCCAACTCTTTGCCTCCCTTTCCCAGTCTTAACAATTGTACATCTTTCTTTACTTGCAAAAGGAGTATAAAGAAGAAGAAACAAAGATCAGCTTTCATGCAGGTAAGATTAATCATATCAAAACATTGGTTCATCAGTTCAAAAGTAGCAGAGGAAATGTGATAGACGAAAAGGAGGACAAAACGTTGGAATTCCCCTTAAATTATGACAGGAAAAGGAGAGAACAGGGGAGAAGTGACCTTCCTCTCCTCCAACAGGAGTGGATGTATAGTTGGAGTGAAGAGGCCTTCCTCTCCTGTCTCCATGTCAAAATCACAAAATCTAATGGGAAGAAAACAATCCAAAAACCTCTCCTCGGAATAAATCAGAAGAAGAGAAAAAGTTGAATCCCTTTTCTGTAATAGAATAGAATCTAAAAAAAAGTCCAATAACCTCGGAGAAGCGTTTCTATAGCATCATAAACTGCTCAGAAAAGTTCACAAATGAACTTCGAATCTTAAATTGACTCAAAAAACAAAACAAAACAAAACAAAACAAAACAAAACTTTATGAGGCACGCCAATAAACCTAAGTCGTAGGACACAGACAAAGACTAAGCCTTTAAGAAGCAAAAAGAAGTTATTATCTCTAATCCTACCAAGCATTCATCGGCAGAAACCATATCCAGAACAACAGAAAAATGAAGTCAAATACAAAAAGGATCACACGAAGAGCGCCACAAACAAAGATTCGAAAAGAAAGCATAAAGCTCCTTTCGGAAACCTTCTACGCGGCTTGACACCAACGGAAGAATCCCCAACGAAACAGCCATCAAAACCCCACTTTTAAGCGAAACCAAGCATCAAAGCCTCTTTGTGGTCACGCGAAAACCAACTCACCAGAGCAGAGCAGAGCAGGGGAAGCGACCGACACCAAACCACGATGCCATGCTAGACTTCATCGCCAGGAGAACTTTAAAAAAGACCCCAAAACCACTTTCCTTCTTCGCAGTAGAGTAAGTTGAAGCTTTTACACTAAAACCATCTAATTACTGTTCGTGGGCTAAAATTTCTACTTTTTCAAACTCGAAAGATGCCAAAGTATCTTTCTACTAAATAAATTTCATATATGGTTGAGGATGCAGTGTAATCAAGCACTTGTGAGCCCAACAAAAAGAGGAAATGCTAGAGAAAACCTTTACGGCGGTCACGGCGACATAATCTATGAATTAGGATACCGCAGATGGTTATTCTAAGAGTCAAACATAAGGGTGTAATGTTATGTCACTGTTTTTTTATTATACAAGAAGAAATAAATAAACATCAAAATAGATTTTTTTTTTTTTTTGAGAAGTAATATATTTTAAAATATTTTTTAAACGAATAATATTTCAGAATTCCAAAAGCTTTCTCCTCGTCTTAAAAACACGATCATATATGTGTGTTTATGCCGATATAATGGTACTTACAAAATCCTGACAAGCTATTCATAATGTTTGTACCGTCACAGAAACCAAGTAAAAAGCTTCTCTCTCATTCGCTCTCAACTTCCGTCACGAGTCCTCCATGATTGATCTGTCCTGCAACAAGAACGCCATGGAAGGCTCGGATATCAGTAGCATCTCCTCTTCAACTCGATCTGCGGAGTTGACTGCTGAAATCAGCTTCGTGAGAGGCCTAATCGATATCTAGAAACACGTTACGGCAAATCGTTGATACGGTAGTTGAACTCGGTATACATGCATGTTCTTCTCAAGGAAGCAACAGTTTTCGAGGCTGGTCATACTGAGTCGAAGATTTCCTGTCGACTTTGTGATATAGGGTACAAAAGAAGTGATGTCGTCTTGGCCCCACCCTGTTGACACTGTGAAGTCAAATACCTTGGGAAAGGAGAGAAGAAGAAAAAGAAGAAGAAGAAGAAGCCAAGCAAACTAATGAATGAGAACGACCGGATCCTTGGGATGTAAGGAAGGAAGCAGACTGAGACGCTTGCATGAAGAGGATGATAAATAGAGACGGCCTGCAATGTTGAAAGAATCTCCTTGTCGAGAATTAGTTCATATGAATTCACAGATGCTAGCGTGTCTCCTGGCCATTCTGCTTGGATTTGACTTGGATTGTGCAGTACAGATACGAAGCTTCGTCCTCAACCAAACAGATGGCGCATGCATGCATCGAGACATAATTTAAATGCTGTGGTCCAACATGTTCTTCGTACGCACTTGTTACGATCATGACCTTTACCTCTTCTTCCCACCTCAAGTAACATCCACAGCTTGGACAAATGTATCAGTAGGGGTTATCATCAATCATCATTGACCCTCCTTGGAGGCCAAGTAAACTCGAATAGTTATTGAAAGCAAAGAGAAATGAAGATTTTTTTGTGACACGTACAAGCGCATCAATCTAGGCTAAAGGTATGATCTTTTCATTTAGTTTATTGTATACACAGCTAATGAGAGAAGAATGATTAGATTATGTGTTCTTATCTAATTAGATAAAATATGTTATAGATCTAATTAGATTTTAATGATAGTTATTAATAACTAAAAATAAGTTTAATTATAATATATTTTTTAGGAGATAATCTTGATAGATGAAAGTCTCATAATTATCATCTTAGACCCTCTATTCTCATTTATAAAAAGATATAACATATTAGGGATGAAATACTAGTTATTAAGATTACATATCTTCTTTTAATTTCTCTTAATCTCTAATCCATTACTCATATCTTTTAATTTCTCTTAATCTCTAATCCATTACTCATAGCAGTCTTGTGAAGGATAGAAACAAAAGAGAAGACGAATCTATTTCTTCTTACCAATTGATATCATTATAGTTTTCAAATCTAATGACGGTGCATTTGCAAATAAGATAAAATTTTTCTAAATAGCATCAAAAGGTACATATTGTAAATCTTGATATATCATTATTTGATTTCGATCATAGCATTAAAGTTTTTCATATAACAATAGCATACTATAGTTTTTATACTTATGATTGATAGTAGAGTCATAATTTAAAATTAAATACCTTAGATTTGTTTATTAGCACCCTTCAAAAATGTGTTATTCGGTTCTTATTCACAATGCTTTGATGATTCGTTTGTATTATTGATCTATTTTTCTATCTAGCCTCTTGCTTACAGGTAATACGAGGTTCCTCATGTTTGATCGATGGACCATCGTTGATAATTTGCTGTTGATAATAATATTATTGAGGGTGATAATATTTCATGATTGCTAGCGCAATTGTAGGCAACAACTGCATATATATGCTATTGTATACAGCAGAAGAGCCATGAGGTATGATAACTAACGACGATCACATGCACGGTTGCCTGTGTATAGTAGTCTTACGATAACTAGCCTGCCTTGGTTGCAAGTGACTACAATAGTGCCACTACCTATGCCAGTTGCAATGCTACCTTTGATTGGTGACTATAGTAATGCCACAGTATTTACTGGCCACAATTGATATCGATTGGACACTAAAGATTATGATTCTCAACAACTACACGACCAATAAGAACAACATGGCGAATGATGGGACTGCCGAGCATGTGTGTGAGCACAACCACATGCTACAGTGATTGTGTGGGGTTGTTGGTCCGTACGTATGCACTATTATACAGTGGGACGACAATTAGCGATGCTTGATAGTCAGTGCATGGTCGTAGAGGTGTTTTGCTCAAGGAATCTTAACCTAGTGAGAACAGCCATGTATGGTCATAGCGGCACAATGACCGGTAAGGTCATCGATTGACTACGTAAGAATAGTTGTCACATAGTGCAGTGACCATAGGTGGCACACAAGTGATAAATAACAATATACTATGACAGTTGCATACCTCACACAATAGTAACCAAATGAGAAGGGGAAAAATAGTAAGGTTTCATTTATTAAAATTATAATCATGAGTTTATAAATATTTTAATTTTAGTTTGTCCTTTTGATAATTCTACCCTTCGAGAGTCATATATTTTCACTATATATCTCAAAATAAAATTACAAATTTCTCCTTAAGAAATTTAAAAAAATTAACTTGTGTCCTCAATTACAAAATTGACTAATTTGATTTATTTTGATCAAATATTTTGATTAAACTTAATTTTGATTATATTTTTACTATTTGATTTGATTTAGATTCAAGCAATCACATTTTGACCAAATTTAAGAAAAGTCAAATTTTTTATCAATTTTTGACTTTGATCAAAATTGACTTAAAGTAAATAGTGTTGATTGGTATAATTAAATCCTTAACCCAATTCTAAGCTTACCCAATTTAATGGAGTCAATCAATTTAATTTAGGGTTCCATACAGAATTATAAAAAAATATAAATTATGATATTTTTTTTATATTTTTTATATGACATATTAATAAAATTTTACATGTGATAATTAAATTTTAATTATTGCTCTTAGATATTTATTTAGTTATTCAAGTGCATATGTTTAAAATTATGATATAATATTTATTTTTTACTTAAATGTATGGTTTATATTTTGTCATGATCATAGTTAGCATATGAGTTTTTTTTAATTAATACTCAATAATTTTATGATAATTATTTTATTTGTTAATAAATTATTTTGATATATATTAGATTAAAAGATATTTAGTTAATATTATTTATAACTTATATTCCCGAGTTTTATCTAATTGGTAGCTATCAAAGTGACATAGGATAATAGGCCTATAAGATATAAATTATAATAAATATTTTATTATTTATAAGATATTTTAAATTATATTTTATATTATTGTATTAGTCTTGTAGTCGCTAAAATGGCCTAGACCAATAACTTATAAAATTAAATTAAAAAATTAATCCTAAATGATATTAAAAAATAATATTCATAATGACATACATAATTAGAAGATTTATATAATTCGAAAATATAATCAAAAAATTATATGATGGGAGAGGATAATACTATTTTAGATATCCTTATAATTTAAGGTTATATACCTAAAGGTAGCAATACTATTCCACAAGAAAGATATTAGTTTTCCAAATGTAATTTTGAGTGAACACTAGATATATTTATACTTCAACCAAAGTGAAAGATAGATGATATCAATAATTTATCATATCTTGAAAATTAAAAGGATTAATGTTATTTTATATTTTACAATGGTACTTTCTTCCACACACTCTGATGCCTCTAGTATCCCTATACTCTTTGGTTCAAATTATTCAAGATGATTAGAGTATGTATAGTTCATACTAAGTATATTATATTTTGATTTAGCATTACTTATTAAAAGATATGTAAACTTAACTTATGAAAGCACTATAGAATAAGTTAATAAAATGAATACTTGGGAAGAATCTAATAGACTCAATTTAATATTTATAAGAATGATAAATATAAATAATATAAAGGCTTCATTATCGCTTACAACTAGTGCACAAGAATATTTGAAGGCTATAGAAGACATATTTTAATATGTTGATAAGTCATTGGCTAACACATTAATAAAAAAATTGATTATGACTGATTATAATGACACTCCAGAGATTCAAAATCACATCCTCAATATGAGTAACAAAGCTCTAAAACTTAAAGCATTAGGCATAAATATGAATGAGTCTTTCCTTATACAGTTCATTCTTAATTCTCTTCCTTCTCAGTTTAGCTCATCTTAGATTTACTATAATACAAATAAGGATAAGTGGGACTTGAATGAGCTAACTAGTATGTGTGTTCAGTAAGAATTAAGATTATGGTAGGAAAGATCTCATAATATTCTAACTACTACTCAAGAAGTTGGTAATAAAAAAATAAGGTTAAAGTATCATCCACCAAAGAAATTTGTTAGGTTTGAAAATGCTAAAATGACTAATGAAAAGAGAGCCTTATAAGGTGTTTCTTTTATGATAAGAAAGAATATGTAAAAAAGAACTTAATTAAACGTAAGACTTAGTTCAAAAAAAAGGTATAAACTTGACATTTATATATTTAAAATAAAAAATTACAGAGATTCCTTGTAATACTTAATGATTTGATTCTAGTGCTTCAACTTATGATACCAATGATATCTAGAGATTACTTTCAATCCAAAAACCAAAAGAATAAAAAAGATTCATCATTATAAGAAATCATCTTAAAGCAAAAATAATAGTGGTGGAAACTTATCGCCTACACCTAAAGATAGGTTATCTAATGGATCTTGCTGACGCATACTATATTTTTATTATTTCTAAAAATTTAATTTTTCTATCTAGAATTGATGAGTTAGGATATTGTCTTACTTTTGGTAATGATAAACTTAGTATATTTTATTATTCAATAAAAGTTGATTTTATAATTTTGTATGATAGTTTGCATAAAATTAATTTGAATATTAAGTTTACAAAGATATTAGTGACCATATAATTAAATATTGAATTGACACATAGTTTCAATGATAAAAAAACTTCTATATTGTGGCATAGATGTTTGAGGTGTATCTCCATAGAAAGAATTGAAAATTTAGTAAGGATAATATTTTGAAAGACTTAGACTTCAGTAATTTTGATGTTTACATATATTACATTAAGGAAAAGTAAAGAAAGCATACAAAAAAAAATATCATAAGAAATAAAAAAACCCTTAACATTATTCATATTGATATTTATGGACCACTATATATTTCTTGTTTAAGTAGAAAGAGATATTTTATCATATTTATAGATGACTTATCAAGATATAGCTATATGAATTTAATACATAAAAAGTCTCAAACTATTGAGACTCTTAAGGTATACATAAATGAAGTCAAGAGACAATTACATAGAAAAGTTAAAATTATCATATATGATATTAATAGTAAATTTTATAGTAGATATGACAAGTTCGTCCTGAATCTTGGTCATTTTGTAAATTTTTAGAAAAGTAAAGTATTTATGCTTAATTTGATTTATCAAGGGTGCCACAACAGAGTGACATTACTGAAAAGCAAAATCATGCTATTATAGATATGATCAGGAGCATAATAAATTATTTCTCTAGATTTCTAGTCAATTAGTTCCATAATTCTATTTGAGTTATGGACGAGTAGAAAACCCAATTTGATATATATATTTAGGGTTCTCTTGTAGAAATAAGAGTCTCCAATCCACATAAAAAGAAGTTAGATCCAAAAATTATTTTTGAGTATTTTATTGGTTATTAAAAAAGTAAGAGATATAGATTTTATTGCCCTAATCATAGTACAAGAATAATAGAATATGATAATATAAAATTCCTAGAAAATGGTAAAATCAATGAAAGTGAAAAATCTTGAAAGATCAATTTTGATATAAAGGAGATATAGATTAATACTCCTTTATCATTTCCTATTCAAGATATTATTGTTCCTTAAATCAGTAAAAGAATTAATAAGGGTGAACAACAAAATAACATTAGTGAATTCTCATATGATATTGATGTCACTACTAATGATTTTGTAGAATAACCACAGCCATTCAGAAGATCTCAAAAGAATAAGAGACTTGTCATTATTAATGAATTTTTAGTATATCTATAAGAATCAGATTATAGTATAGGAATCAAAATGGATCCCTTATCATTTTTATAATCTATGAAAAGCGATGATATTGAGAAATAGTATGATGCGATGAAAGAAGTTAAAATTAATAGACTAAAATAGTGTCTAGGAACTCGCTGAATTTCTAATAACTATAAGAGAGTCAATTACAAATGGATCTTTCAAATAAAACATGACTCAAGAGATAATATCGAATGATATAAAGCTAGACTTATAACCAAAGGTTGTTATCACAAAGAAGGTATCGACTATAATGAAAACTTATCTCTAGTTTTTAAAAAGGATTCATTGAGGATTGTCATAACATTAGTAGCTTATTATGATATTAAGTTATATTAGATGGATATGAAAATAATATTTCTCAATGGGGATCTAGATGAAAAAATTTATATTAAGTAAAAAGAAAAAAGAAAGTTGGACTTACAAACTTAGAAAATTCTTTTATAGCCTTAAACAAACTTTCAGAGAATGGTATATAAAATTTCATGATACCACTACTTCCTCGGATTTAAGAAAAATGCTATTGATCAATATATATATCTAAAAGTTAGTGGGAGTAAGTTTATTATATTAGTCTTATATATGGATGATATTTTACTTGTCAATAGTGATATTAGTTTATTGCACGAAATTAAGATGTCTTTCACTAAGAATTTTAAGATGATTGATATGAATGAGACAACCTATGTTATTGGTATTGAGATATTCAGGGATAGATCTCAATGATTATTATGACTATCTTAGAAAGAATATATTGATCGAGTCTTTGAGAGATTTAATATGTAATTTTGTTTAATTAATGATACACCTATTACTGAAAGCGAAATATTTAATTAGAACTATTGTCCTACGAATGACTTAGAAAGGAATCAAATGAAGGATCCTTATACATGTATAACTAAAAGTCTATTATATACTCAAACTTGTATGAGACTATATATCAGTTTCATAATTGAAATACTAGATAGATACCAGAGCAACCCAAGAATGATATATTATAAAGCTACAAAGAAAATAGTGAAATATCTATAAAAGTTGAAAGACTATATACTTATATATAAGAAATTATATCAACTTGAAATTATGATATTTTCATATATTAATTTTATAAATTACCTTGATAAGAGGAAGTCAATCACTATAACTTAGTTGGACTAAATATAATACTATTATACTTCTTGGACTTATTGGCTTATTTTAAAATTGATAGTAAAATATAAAATATTTTTTAAAAATTTTAAAATCCAATTAGGTAAAGTTATTTTCAAATAAGTTTTTATCTTATTTATTTTAATTATCTTTTTTTTATATCTTACCAATTAATGGGTCAAGTGTAAGAATATTTGATTATATGGTCGTATCTAATTATGTAAGATATATTATAGATTTGATTAAATTTTAATGATGATAGAAAGTAAGTCCATTTATAATAGAATTCATTAGGAGATGATCTTATTAAAAGGACTCTCCTAATTATCATCTAAACCTTTGCTCTTGTTCATTAAAGTACATGACCTTCTACAAATAAAATATTAGTTATTAAAATTATAAATTTGTTCTAAATCTCTCTTAGTTCCTAATTAATCACTTATAATAGACTTGTGAATGATGGAAAGAAAGAAGAATACTTCAGTATCACTATAGTTTTCGGATCCGACGATAATACACTTAAAGAATTTTTTAAAAAATAACATCAAAAGGTATGCATCATAAATCTTCATCCATCATTATTTGACTTCCATTCTAAAGCTAAAATTTTTTACATAACCATATCATAATTATAGTTTTTATACTTTCAAAAATATATATTATCTATTAGAAAATAACGCATGGATAATTCCAATCATTACGATATCATCTCTCACCTCGACAAGGTAGACCTCGGCTACTCCGTGTTGGTCCTCAGACTATTTTGTTTCTGACATGTTAAAAACTCCATGCGACGATTGGACCCGTCCCCTGTTATCGCCGTCCCTAACGAAGCATGATAGATTCTCTTGATGTTATCATTGCAAGCTGTTGTAGCTGTGGCAGTCAGAAAGATCGGCTTCACCCATCTCCACCTGTTCTCATATAACCAATTCGTTCAACACTTTGTTCTGAGACAAAAGATCTACATTGCCATTCGAGAATCTTTTGTAGATCTCACGCCGAAACCAATTCCACATCGTTTCCAGCAAGCGTATTCCTCGTTTTAGTGATTGGAAGCTTGCTGCCGCTATATTGGACTTGAATGCTGATAGTTCCCTCAATATACGACTTTTGTGTACATGTACGTGCAACTCATGCTTGGAAGATAATTTTTATTTCATAAAATTAAGGTACCACGTATTTATTTACTTTAGAAATTAAAAAAGAATAATAGACTCCTTATTAATTAAATTCGTGTTTAAAAAAGGTTTTGGATATACTGTTATAGTATATGCTTTGATGTATTCACACTATCAAATTATTATGTTAAAATAATTGTTAAACGGATTAACCACTTACAATGTGTTAAAACACCACTTGGTTTTTATGTTCTTACACACGGATAAAAGATTTTTTTTAAACAAAGACAAAGAATGATGATGTGACTAACATATTAATATATTATATAAAATGAATACATTAATAACATTTTATTTTAATAAATTTGAAATGTTATGGGTTTGGAGGGATTATTGGGGCAAACCTAAAAATTTCTCTTGTAGGACTTGTAAGTTTCGCATCGGAAGGAATAATTTTTCCTTTCATATGAACATTTTTCCCTAAGCCTATTAAGTGATTTGGAAAATGGGAAGGATTAGGTCAAGGTCTATTTCCACACCCGAACGTAATCGAGCTAGGTCGAGTCAGGTATGGGTGTGGAGGAGGCTTAAATCAATTCCATTTTACTTGTTTTATCTTCCATCATTTGCCTTTTACTATCTTGCACTTGGATTGGGTACAATTAGCATGTACAAGTCCCATTATGTGCCCTAGTCAATGCAACCCAAGAATTGTCATTGACTATCTCATGATGCAATGTGCCTCTAATGCTCCTATGTATTCGTTCTACTAACCTAGAGAGAAGGGGCTTTTGTTTCTCGTTCTCTCTCTCTCTCTCTCTCTCTCTCTCTCTCTCTCTCTCTCTCTCTCTCTCATTATTCTCTTTCCGTCCTCGACATTTGTACATGTAGGAGTATGATCCCCGATAGCATCTTGGGAAAGGTTTCTCAATTGCAACTCGTACAAGGGAGAGAAATAGCATGAGGGCAATGCGCTTCTGTGTTATGTATTATTTAAATGTAGTATAGCTTTGATCTACTACCTCAACAATAGTAGATATTCTTTAAGGCAATAATAATCTCTTGTATTTGCAGCCTAACCTACAAATACACATATTGTGTGAAGAAGAAAACTCTAATACAAAATCAAAGATTAAAAAAAAATTAACAATAATAACATAAATTCAAAAAGGTAGACATGAGATCTACGCGATTTGACATCATTTACCTACATCTATGCAGAAAAATTTTAAAATTTTCATTATGGAAAAGATAAATACAAGAACATTTTTTTTGGGTTAACCCAAATCCTCTTATACAACTTGGTATTAGATTCTTTTAGTTACATTTTTGATGTGTACCCAAAATCTCGGTTCTCCACCACCAAGATAAAATTGATTTCCATGAACATCGGGGTGCTAATGCTCTTTCACTCACTATACAATTGCTGGAGTATGATTTGAGTACTTGTAGAATGGTTTGGTGAAGTGGAACACACTTAGATCAAGCTATTGGAAGACCTTTTTCTTTAGCATTTAGCTACTGTTGAAACCAGTGATATCTAAAGCGATAAAGGTTTAAATAGTTGAACAATTTTGCATTAACGAAGAAATAGATTAAGCCTCTACTGTAGTTGAAAGAGTGAAAGATAGCGATGATAATGGACCGCAATGACAGTTGACATCGATGAGTTCTACATTACTTGCCCTTACAAGCTAGTTCGATGGGATTATATTACTTTTGCTCCATTCACAATACTGATCCAAAATATTTAAGCTCAGATTAATGGTGTTAGAATCATCTATCTCTTATCAGTTCAATCAAGTCTTTTTTCACTTTAGATGTAGGACTTATTGTAAATAAGTTCAATCAAGCTAGTTCTAGCTTACTCACTTTAACTTAGTAGGTACATATATGTAATTATAAATATGTTAGGGATTAAATATAAAAGTTTTTTTTGACATTTAACACCTATTTTCAACAACTTATGTCTAAAAAATAAACTTTTAAGGACTGATATCATAAAAAATATTTTTTAATAATTTTTTTCCTAAAATCGTTTCATCTTAAACCTCCTCTACTATGTCGTCAAAAAGATGCTTCGGTAGCAATCCAACAAATGATAATATTTTTGTTGAAAAAGGAGAAAAAGGAAGAAGAAGAACATAAGGAGCAGGAAGTGATAGGGATTTGCGGCATTTCTTCTATTTTCATTTTTTATTCTGGTGGATTGTATTTCATTTGAAATCTTATATACATTGTTGATGCACACTTAACATATTTCATGATATGTATCTTGTTTTTGGGACACAATGATATCATTTATGATATAGTGTTGACTATGGACATCATCCGTGCCAATTAGTAGATATACCAGTATTGGTAGAATAATTTCATTTGAGTATTAATGATTTGATAAATATATTAGATGATTGTCAAGAATATGATATAATTCCTTCCTCTTACGAGAGTTGAATTATTATAATTGATGATGGTAAGTGAAAGTATGATAATTGTGTTATTAAATAATTATTATATGATATTCATCATTCATAAATTGATTCTCTCTTATTTTTTAATATATTTTTAAATGATAAATAACGAAGATGAGATTCGAATTTAAGACCTTGCGATAAACTATCAAGTTATTTTCCAACTAATTTAACTGACACATTCCTTTTTATATATTGTTCATGCATAATATAAAATTATTTATATAAATGATATTTATTTATTCAGCATATGTTTATTTGCTATCCTTGGATTATTCCTTTCTCCCTATTGGGCATTAGTGCTCATTATACTTTAAGATCGTGATTAGATAAAATTAGAAAGGAGCATTGGATGATAGTTCTGATAGGGCATTTTCTTAAGATAGTTGATATTTTTTATATGTTATATTTATTGATAGATATGTGATACAATAAAAAAATATCAGCTTTGAATAGTGAATTTTATGAAAAGGTTCATGAATGATATAGTTTACTTGGTATGTAAGTCAAATAATACCAGGGCATGACAATATGGTACATGATCATTTTTTAAGTATTACCATTATCTTGGTTAAAAATTTGATTATTGTTTTTGGTCTCTGTTAAATCATCCCAGTTAGCAAGTGTGCTATTACACAAGTAATAGGTCTTAGGTTTTAATCCACATGTGAGCATCATATATACTTATAATAAAAAATTTTAATACAAAAAATAATTAATGTTTAAAGATAAAAACTTGAGATCATACTAGTAAAACAAAAGTGTGATTTTTAAATTTGGAGGATCAAATTTTTTTAAAGGAGAGAGGAATCACTATATCCCAACTAAATAAAAGAATAAATTTTATATCCTACATATTTTTATATAATAATATGTATTTGAAGAACTAAACTATAAATTTTTATTTTTAAAGTATATTTTATTTTGAGTCATAATCTAGGTACCTAAATATGAATGTGACTCTTTGAAGGATATATATGTTCTGATCTCTCTTTTATTTTAAAAACAATTTACTATCCATTCATACAATCTAAGAGAAGAACAACAAAAGATGAGAAGAGATAAATAGGAAGAAAGAAGATATGAGAATAATGATTTAAGAAGTAGTGTCGATACCTCAACGTCATGTGATTGATATCTTAGTACTATGTGGTTGACACCTAGCACTAGATGATCTATTAACACCATGTGACTAACACTTCAACACTATATGATCCTGATGATACTCTATTACCATGTGGCTAGAACATTGATGTTAGACAGGTGATGCATCATCACCCTTTGGGTGATGTAGAGAATGACTTAGCTCTACAAAAATTAATATATGGGATTTGACTTAGCTAACTATTACTCCATGTTTCCTAGATTTTGTATCATATAATCACATATGCGGTAAAAAAAAATTCATAACCATTCCGAGGATTATCAATAACCTCAACCCAATAGTCAAATATCATACTATAAAAGGCCTTAGGTATATTCTAAGGGACTGCCGCCTCTTTAGTAAATTATACTTTTCATATTTGACACTTGACTAAATTCTTCAAACCCCTTATTGAGTTAAGAATTATAGGGGCCTTATAGGGTACACCCCCGACATAGTTCTTTTTTGTAGGATCCATTGTCAAATCCACTCATCTCCTAATATTATGTTT
This sequence comes from Musa itinerans, assembly GCA_001649415.1. Taxonomy (NCBI): domain Eukaryota; kingdom Viridiplantae; phylum Streptophyta; class Magnoliopsida; order Zingiberales; family Musaceae; genus Musa; species Musa itinerans. The sequence goes on along the minus strand of LVTN01000011.1, from coordinate 44,779 downwards.
ATGATAAATTCAGACTTGAACCAAGGTTAACTTGAATCTAGGTTAACTTGAACCTAAGCTTAAAGTATCCATCGATGACAATGCAACCAAACTCGACTAACAAATGTCCTACTACAATGATGCAATTGAATTAGGTCGTAAAGTATCATACAACGATGATGTGACTAACTTGGTCTAGAAGCATCTCCTAACAATGGTGTTGGCTGAGTCGACCAAGAAGCATCTATCGACGATAGTGTAAATTGAATTAGCCTAGAAGCATTTCTTAACAATAATGTGGTTGAATGATTCAATGTGTCATTCCGACAACATCATGGTCAAATCAACTCAACATGCTCCTTATAATGATATTGTAGTCAAAATCGACCTAAAGCATTCTTTTTTATGATAACATAACCAAATAACCCAAGGTGCTCTATTTGACAATAATATAGACAAATCATCCCAAAATGCTCTTTCAATGATAAGCAATCGAATTAGCCTAAAACACTCTTTTCAATGACAATTATGATCAAATCGTCCAAAGTATTATTTTTGATGATAGTGTAGTTGAATCAGCCCAAAGTGCCCCTTTCGAGAATAACACTCAAAGTATGTCTTCTGATAATAATATAACCAAATTAACCCAAAGCACTCATTTTGATGATAACATGATTGAATCAGCCCAAAGCACTTCTTTTGATGAGAACAAGATCAAATTAACTCGAAGTGCTCTTTACAATGATAACATGGTTGAATCGACCCAAAGCAATGCTTTTGATAACAACATGGTCAAATCGAGCCAAAGCACTTGTTATCGTGAAAGCGTAATTGAATCGACTCAAATTAGTCTTTTCGATAGCAACATGATCGAATCAGTCCAAAGTACTCCATTTGCCCACAATGTAAACGAATCGACCCAAATCGCTCCTTTAAACAACAATGTGGTTAACTTAGCCCAAAGCACTTCTTTTGATAATAATATGATCAAATCAGTCCAAACTACTCCTTTCAACATAAGCACAATCGAACTAATCCAAAGTGCTCATTTACAATGAAAACATAACTAAATTAGTCTAAAGCACTCATTGATAACAACATTATCGAATTGGCCAAAGCATCACTGAATTGGGACAAAACACTCCTTTTGATAATAATATAGTCGAATTAGCCCAAAGTACTTTTCGATGATAGGATAGTTGAATCATCCTTCTTATAGTTCATAGTCAAATAGAAATTTTATTATGTCCCAACTCCACTACACACCAAGGCATGATAGGAGGGCCAAATAATGTGGGAATAATAGAAGAAGGAATGTTGACACCTCGGTGCCATATGATCAACACCTCACTGCCACATGGCTGACACCTTATATAATACTTGAAATTTAATTTGAGGACCTAATTATAAATATAGATATTATAGGGACTAAAATATAAAAAGGTAAAAAAAATTTCTTCCCCGTCCCCTCTCTTCTCGCATAACTACCTCTCTATACCACCTCTCCCTTATATAAGAGAGGGGCTTTGGGTGAGGAGAGATTGGGTTGAAGAGAAGGGAGAAAGGAGCAAGATGAAGAAAGAAACAAAGAAGAAAGAGAAGAATAAAGGGAAAAGAGGTGGAGAAGAAAAGAATGAAACAATGGGGGTTATATATTAGAATATATTTTAGAAACTAATTTCTTCTAAATGTGATGAGATATGTGTTACCTAAATCACGAGAGTTAAATATGATTCTGAAACTTGTCAGGAGGAAAAAAACATGATCATAGCCATCAATACTACTATGACTACCATTTTGACATTTTATCTATACTTATACTTACGAATCTTTAGTTATATTTATGCTCATTTATAAAAATTAATGATAGTCTTTATACTATAATGATTTGTATTCTGTGACATTAGTTATACTTATACTCAGTATGAAAATGCATATAAATTTATAGTGCTTTAAAAAGTATTATTAGCCAGCCATGATTTGAGATGTATATGAAACTTATATTTTGCAAAACTTTATAAGCATGAAATAAATATGATATTCATGCATATTTTGAAAACATGTGTTAAATGCATAAAGAATTCATGTGTGTTTTAAAAAGTATTTATTTATAATAAGTTTTGACTAGCATGTTATTGAGTTGTGGTTTATTTCAATTTTTTAGAGTTGCACAGTAAAAGCATGGTGGATCAACTATAGATTGAATTATGTAATCAATCTATTGAAATGTTATGAACGTCCTGTGCTTGAATTGATTGTGGTTTGGAATATATAATATATGTCCTATGGTTTGATTAATTATGAATTATATTATACAATAATTATACTATGAGAGTTGTTTGGTCAGGTTCTGGCCTTGTATTCTTATAGGAAAATCTATAGGATTACGATGTTGTATTTTGTGCTGGGTTGGGGGTGTTACACCTTGATTTGGGGTTGGTGATACATCATCTCCTTTTAGGTTTTGTGAAGACTGACTTAGCCTCATAAAAATTATTACGCTAGATCTAACTTAACCAATCATTAACCCATATTCTTCAGATTTAGCGCAATACGATTACACATGGCCAAAGAAAATATGTAAATATTCCTGACATTAATCATAACCTTAACACGATAGTCAAATATTATATTATAAAAAGCCTCTTAAGGGGGCTCCATCATCTTAGGTGAATTACAACTTTCATATATGACAATAGAATTCTCCAAACCTCTTACTAATTAAAGTATCATAGTGTTCTTATCGAGTATGCCCCTCAATGTAGTTCTTTTTTATGATCCCATATTAAACCATTTATTTTCTGACATTAAGTTTGTGATAGTCTTAGACTCGAACCAAACTTGACTAGAGAACCCCTCCCCATGTCGGACAACTAAATTATACTTTAATAGAATGACTTTAAAAGAAAGGCCTAATAAATAGATGTCATAAACTACTCGAGCAAAAGAGCTACTGTTAGAGCTGAGTAGTAATATGGAGGGTTGCAATTACTTCATGGTTGAATTGTCCAACAATAATGTTGTCAAGCTACATGAAGAAATGGTTCCTGATAACATGTCCAAGCACCCCTAAAGAGGTGGCTTCTTAAACTAACATGGCCGAATTGCTTGAACAAGGTTGAACTCCTGAATAGGTGGTTCAAACATGAACATGGCTGAACCCCCTGAAAAGGTAATTCCCAACACTAATATAGTCGAATCCCAAAAGAGCTTATTCCTATAAGGTGGATCTCAACACTAACATGGTCGAACCCCATAAGATGTGCTCTTAACACTAATATGGCTAAATCATCCAAAGAGGTAATTTTCAACAATAATACAATCGAACTACTATAAGAGGTTGTTCTCAACACTAACATGACTGAATTCCTTGAAGAGGTGGTTCCTAACACTAAAATGGCAGACCCCCCCAAAAAGGTGGCTCCTGACACCAACATGGCTGATTCCTGAAAGAGGTGGTTTTCGATACTAACATGGCCGAACATCTCAAAGACGTGGCTCTTAATACTAACATAGTCAAACCCTCTGACTTCTTACACTAACATGATCAGGCTATTTGAAGAGGTAATTTCCAACACTAATTTGAATCAAATTTAAAGTTTGATCAATAAATTTGTATTGAAAATATGATTAACTAAGAATGTGAGTAATGGTTGTGAGTAAAATAAATAAATAATCAATAATAAATTAGAAGCAAGAGAAGGATTACAAACCGATTTATAATAGTTTGATCTTCCTGATCTATGTTCACTCCCGATTTTTCTTCTTTGAGACCATCGACTTTCATTATCAATCTTCTTTTTAATGGATGAAGATCAATTATTCTTATTATAACTTTTTTCTTTATAATAAGGTTAGAAGAGAACATTTAGACTCTGTCTTTTATAATATCTCTCACCTCCTATGACTTTGAATCACCTCTAAACTCAAGAAGGAGAAAGAGACTCAAACAATGCTTAAGAGAGAATTTACAACACTTTTGTGCTTAAGAATTAGTGCTCCATCAAGCAAGCATGAGTGAGATATTTATAGACCCCAAAAGCTTTCATGAATGGAGTCAAAAATTCAGATCCCTAGAATTTTGAGGTACTAACGATACTACCACTAGCATTGGATGGTAATGGGACTACGAATCAAGGCTTTTGTAGTACTATCACCAGCCTAAGTGGTACTACTATCGCCCTAGGTGGTACCATCACCAAAATCACTAAAATAGTAAAAATAATATTTTTTGGCTGACTCAAGCAGTACTACTGCTTAGGCCTAACGATACCACCACCTCGGCCTACTGTAGGTCACAATATGGTCTTCTAACTAGCTCAATTTAGCTCTGGTTTAAGCTTAATGGGTTCCTTATAAGTTGACATGGTTTCAGCCCAATACCAACTCAATTTGACCTTAAAAGACCTTGATTAAGACTTTAACAATTCAACCACATATCCGGCACAATATAAAGCTTTCAGCATATTGTATGCCATTCCAGCATATCGTTTGATATTTCGACACTTCGTCCGAATCTTTGACGCTTCGTCTGAATTTTCGACACATCGTTCTTTCCTTCAGCATATCATTTTATTTATCGACATATCGACTTTCCCACGGCATTCGATCTTTTGGCACAATATCTAATGCTTTCTTGTCTGAACTTATAGCATGAAGTCTAATCTTCAACATATCGATCAATCCTTTAGTTCAATGTCCAATTTTTGATATGATACTTTGTGCGACATAATATCCAATTCTCTTGCTTCGATAATTTACCTTTTGATAGTTTAAGTTCATAATCAAAATATTTCCTATATCATTTATCTAAAAAGCATATTAGTTTATAAACTTATCAATTGATCATCCAAATCTGAAATTCAATAATCTCTCCATTTTTTATGATGACAACCAATTGATGATAAAGTTTACTAAACTCTACTTGTCTATATATAATTTTGAAAGGTTATGATAAACTTGAATTCAAATGATCATATGTCATTTTAAATACATATACTAAATTCAAGTTGAGAAATTTGATGTTGTCATTATTATGATTCAATCATTCAAGCTCAAAAATCAATGTTCAATCAAGTTTCAAAAATCATAACAATTTCAAGTTTCAAATTTTAATAATTATTAATATATAATATCAATCAAAATATAACTATAAATTAACCATTTGCATAACAAAAAAATCATAAGACATCGTGATTCTTCTTGTTCATGCTTGAGTCACCACTTCCCCCGTTAACAAAAAAAAATATAATTCTCCTCATTAGTTAATAAAAAATATGAATTACTATTTTTATCACTTTGTCACAAGAGTGTATGGTACCATGGTAGTACTTCTATTCCATTTATTCCCTGAAGTATATCTGAACCAGCGGTTCTTACAAGTATATATATCCCCCTACGGGTTTATGACTGCAGCGACAGACTTAAACATATCTTTAGAAGTCTTAAACATCATTTACTATTTACAGAACCTAAGAGCTAAAAATTAACGCTCCAAGCTTCATGTTCATCATGATCTGCTGTCTCTTGGCTCATACCTTTTACCACTCAACTGGTTCCGCTTGATGACAAATTTAACAACCGGTCTGCCATGGAACACCAGCCAGAGGAAGGACCCGCCGGTGAACACGACCTTCCCATAGATGGGCTTCATGTCCAAGGACGATCTCTTCTCTATCATCACTTTCTCGATGCAGTCACCCCATTGCCTGTCCAAAAAGAAGCGAGTTTATATCGGAAGACGATCGATTAGCTAATTAAGGAAGTAGGTGAAGAACGAGTGTTGTAGGAGCAAGTACCTCGTGAAGTATTCGGCTATGTCCTCCGGAGTTAGAGTAGACCCCCTGGAGAACATTACGAACATGGACCGGAAATCCTCCTCAAGGACCCGCTGGTACGGCTCCGCCAGCCGCCGCGGCAGCACCGGGGGCACAGCCGTGAGGCGACACCTCACACGGTACTGGTACTCGATGAACAGCACATGCAAGTGTTCGTCGAAGATCACCAAGCCGACTCCGTCCAGAATCTTCACGAGCTGCTTGATCACGTTGCCGCGGTTGCGGTAGAAGAATTCCAGGTCGACCGGCCGGCTCACGAGGGAGGTGATGCGGGGGACGGCCAGGCCGACTTCGGGGCGCGGGGGTAACTCTTGGCGGATGCAGTTGAGAATGACATCGGCCTCCGCCGCCAACATGAGGACGACGTTGTGGTCCGGCGTGCGTCGGATGTAGCCGATGACGTCCAGGCCGGTCAGCTCCATCAACATGAAGAAAGCGACGATGTTGCGGGCGACCTCGGGACGCTTGCCGCAGACCACGAGGTGGTGGTAGATCATGTGGTCGAGCTTGTGGAAGAGGAGGACGTTGTAGACGGAGAGGGAGGCCATGGGGAGAGCGCGGAGTGTTGGCGCGAAGGGGGGGAAGTGAAGGGGTGGGCTGCGATTTATAGGGTCTCAAGGGGTGCACGCTGGCGCCCGTTGGGAAGAGACAACTAGGGAAAGGAGGCGCAACGATGGAAGGAGGAGCGAGATGACGTTTGCGGCGTTTGCACCGAGGACGGTCATATCTTGCACCAGTTCCGACCACAGTGGTTTAATGGCATGCCATGGTTATCGAACCGGGCGGTCGGACCAGTAAAACTGGAAACATATCATTAGATTTAATTATGGGATCTAATATGTAGAAAAATTGGAATGAATGGATTAACCCCCAACTAGTTTTAATAACTGATAGGATTACATAAAACTGATCTAATTTTGTAATACAACAAAATATTACTTAAATATCTTTACCATAAACTTTTTTATTATTTATTTAAAAGGGTATTTACCACAAACGTGAAATTAACGTTGACGTGGAGAAATAAATTAAAACCAAACCAATCTAGTATAATTATCATCAATATTTATGATTATAATGTTGATTTGATATTATCATTTTTATAATTTTTAATTAGTTTAATATTTGATATTTTTATTATATATAATTTAAATTGTTTAATATATTATAAAATATTTTTTAAGGAAACATGCGACCAATTGGCCGATCAGTTCGACCGGTGATCGAAGACTTGATCGGATCGCTTTCTAAGTCAGTTCTGATGACTGTGCTCGGTGCTCGATTGGGGCAGGTTTCCAACTTGGTCAACAGCGTATGTGATGGTTGAAGCCTGGATAACGACAAAGTATTTATTTTGTTATTTTTTAATCAAAAATTAAATATTAACCGACTGTCATGATTTTAAAATGTAAAATTTTAATTCCCAAAGTCATGCATTCAATTAAGCTGACAAAGTACATTTTTTGTTTAATTTGGTGAAAAATCGACTTGATTATATTATACATATATATATATATGTACTTGTCAAATTGATTTACAAATGTATATATATGACATTTACTTACTACATGTTCATTCTTTTTTTTAATCATCATGTGCAAATCTGAAAGCACTATAGCTGAATAAAAGAAATTAGAGACAAAGTTCTCTACCGAACAGAAGTTTCTGCATAGAATTGCCTCCTTAGCCACTGCACTACCGAATTATGATATTATATTTGATCTTTTTACTGTAAGGTCCTACGATTTGGTCAAGCTAAATACAGTATTTCATCTCGGTAAAATCAAGAAAATATCAACGAATAAAAAAAAGATTTAGAAGGTTTTAATTGCCAACAAATATTTGGAAAATTCATTCTCCAACGTTTCCTTCTAAAAGTTGATGAAATGAAAAATAATCAAACAATATAAGACATTATATTTCTTAGAAATTGCGATGCATTCATGATCACATATGTTATTGAATTATAATAAAATTATCAAATATCACAAAGTGATAATCATCATCTTACAATTAAAATAAAATTATAATAAAACTATCAAATACAATAAAGTGATAATGCAAAACTTTTAATTAATTTAGTGAAAGTTGATCGAATTACAATTGAAATTAAATTAAGTTACACAAGATCATAGAACCTATAAAAAAAATATTTAATTTTGTTGATTAATCATCAACAAATCTTTAAAAATATATAAAATAATACTAAGCATATAAAATCATATCTTAATGATTCTACCAAAATCAGGGTTAGTTTAATTGAATTTGACTAAGTTACACTCGAAATTGACCTATACACTTGATTACAAAAATATTTAATTCTGATAATTACCCATCATAAAATTATATAAAAATATATTAATCATCTTAGATTCATAATCAGATAGTTTGGTATACATTTGAGTTGGTTTAGTAAAAA
>LVTN01000011.1:0-36223 GCA_001649415.1 Musa itinerans | reverse complement strand
AAGAAGAAACACACCCCATATATATATATATATATATATATATATATATATATATAACCTTTAGATTTTGAATATAATTAGCAATAATAATTTCCTCTTATATTATTTTTTTCAAAGTAAATAAAAGACTTAGTACGAGAGAACAAGAGTGAGAAATAAAGTTTTATCATTCATTGAGGTAAAATATATTTATATAAGTTTTAAAGGAGAGATTTTTCTTTGCACTCAAATCATGTATTTAAATTATATACTTAAATCTATGATCGATTCTCAAATCATAAATTTATTAAGGATTGAAGGACCTAAGAAATATAAATTTATCATTCCATGTTTACTTTTATCATGATCTTCTTTGAAATATATTATAATATAATATAAATAAATTTTAAAATCTATTATTATTATTATTATTCATATGATCAACTTTTATAGTTGATACTTTATCTTTCTCGTATGACAATGTGACAATGCTGCAGGAAGTGTCCATCTGTCTCTTTAAGAGAAAGAAACCAAGAAGTAGCATGGACAAGTTCAGTACACAGCTAAAGCCAATGTGTAGCTTATTTGACCAATGTCATAGTACATGAGAGAGCAAAACAAAATCCAAGTAGCCATCTACTAAATCATCAACAAAAAAGTACTGCTTATCATCTGAATTTAATCTGTTGTTTGTTCTTCACAGAGGCTTCTCAGATCGGTCTGTGGCTGCGAGTACTTCGCGGACAGTACTTTGGAAGCGATAATGCCATTAGCAGTTTCAGTATAATGGACTCCATCCCAGCTCACATACCGGGATCCCTCCGGGCAAGCCGTCGCCGTAGGTTGGCCGCAGGTCATCCTCTCCTTGTAGTTGTACGGTGGACCGCCATGGCCGCAGCAAGCCATCAATGGCTTCTCGATGCCTGCTCGCATCGAAGAAGGAGATGTTCATTTTCCCAGTACGTGCTTCCATGCATTAAATGTGACACTTCGTGGAGTAGAACTTACTGTACTGCGTGTGGTTGGCTATGAGATCGTACTTGATGGAGAACATGTCGACGTAGACGATGACTGCGTTCTTCAACTCCTGTCTCATCTTCTCGCAGAGGTCGCTCAGTCCGTAATTGTAGGCTTTTGCCGCATCGTTATAAGCCGAGAGGCATCCGAATGCATCCAGCTGGCTGTCGTTCTTTCTATGCAATGCAAGCGTCTGAGGTAAACAGCCGAGAGGCCCAGTGTTGTAGATCCAAAACTTCCTACCTCCGTTTTCGTACATAGACTGCAGATTTACATGCAGTGTTTTGATCTCCAGTTTCACTAGATTTATTTCTGAGACGTAAAGGAAATGTAACTTTGAGTACCTTAATGGCATCTTCGATCTTGTTTAGCATGGTTGGGATTTTGAGGAGGACCTGTGGGTAGCTCAAGTTCAAATAGAAGGCCTTGGCAAGATCATTCTGGCCTATGTCAATGCTATAAACTGCATGCTTAAACTCCTTCTCAGTGACTAAAGATCCTGAGCCTGCATTTGTTGTTTGACATAATCTGACATAAGGATGCAGAAACAACTCATCACGTTCTTTTCTCTCAATCCAAGCATAAAGTAGCGTTTCAGTAGACTGCAACAGTACCTTCTGCCATGAGCTCACGGGTGCGGTTTTTGAAGTGAAGGAACTGAAGCACCTGAGTTGATAAAGGGAAGGGATTTCCAGGCAGATCGACTGCTGCTCCAACTACTGCGAAGTTTACTCCATGAGAAAAGTTTGAGCCTGAGGACTCCAAGTAATGGCTCAAGAAGCTCATCTTCAACCCCTCACCTAAATACAATGAGGTAAGATTAGGATCTACTAGTGTGATACCAGCGAACAACATGAAAGGCTGCGGCCATGCATACAGATGAAGTCGACGTACAGGCGGCCGTCACTAAAACGGCCGGTCGTCTTGTGGAAGAACTGCCGGCCGGACGGTGGGCCGAGGTAGAAGCCGAGGCCGGCGGCGAAGCCTCCGGTGTCGGAATTCGAGTCGCCAAAGTTGAAGAGCACACATTTGGATTCAACTGCACTCCTTAAGGAAAGGAGTAGCAGCAGTAGAGCTAGAACACCTTGTGATGGAAAAAGAAGAAGAGACAGGGGATTTCCTTGCCATGGCTTCGCCATGGACTGTGCCTCTGCCTCTCCTCCTCCTAGATGCTGACCGTGGCTTTCTTCCGGTCTTTATGATTATGCTTACCTTGATCCGACAAGTGCAAAGAGTAATGCAAGTGGATAACATAGATTATGAGTAGCAGACAAAACGATCACTATATAATGGTACGTCTCTGTCAGTGATTGATGGTCACTATATAATTTGTCAATTTGCATCTTCCCATGTGAATGAATCAATAGTATTCCAAATATGTAATAAACAATATGAATATGAACTTATGATATCTTAAAACTATTCAGAACCAGTTCATAGGATTGCAAATGCATGTGTTAGGAGTTCTTTTAGACATCTAACCATGTGAGGGTGTCACCTATTGGCCCAAAATTTCAAGGGTGTCAAATCAATGGTTTAAGGGTTATTAGTTTGTTTAAATTCCCTTTAAACTATACATAAAACCTTGACTTTTCACTTAGCAAAATTATATATCTCTGAAGTTGGTGATTTTGATATATATTTTTTAATGTATATGTATTTGTAAAACTCAAAAAATTTCAGTTAATTTTCCTTAGTTGACTATAATTTGATTGTTAGAATAGTGAAGTTGAAATTCTATTTAATGCCGTTATTTTTAAATGACGTCATAATTGCAATAAAATGTTAAGGATATTTTAGATATTTTATTTTTCCAAAACTTTTCGGGCTTCAGGTTAGCCTGTTAAAAGCCCAAAAGCCCACATTAGGTCAAATCTCCTCCAATCTTTGCTACGCCACTGCTTTGCCGTCGCTGCTGCCCTTCCTCCGCAAAGCCCGGCCACACCCCCTCCCCCGCCTCGTTCTCTCCTTTCCTGCTCCTCGACTTTAGAGATCGGAGTCGAGAGATTGAAGATGCTTCAGTGTATATTCTTCCTGTCGGATTCCGGGTAATGACCTCTGCGATCTCCACTCCCCTTCCTTCCCTTTGCCCCAGAAGCCTTAGTTTCTCTTCGACCTTTGAATTACTTGTAATATGTTCTTCCTTTTCTTTGGCTGTAATTTCGCAACTGATCTTGTTCAGCCGGATCTTTGCAGGGAGGTCATGCTCGAGAAGCAGATGACGGGGCACCGCGTGGATCGATCCATTTGCGCTTGGTTCTGGGATTATGTCCTCTCCCAAGGCGGTGATCCCGCCAAGGTAAAACACGCCCACTTTAGTATGTTAGACTTTAGAAAGATTCAATCTGTAGGTGTTTGGTTGATCAAAAACTTAGTCTTTTGTTCTTGAATTTTTTAGAAATCCATATCTGCCATTTTAATGATGGTTTTTTATGACAATATTACACCTTTAGGTGATTGGATTGCAGCTGAACTAGATTTTTTCTTTCTTCATGTAGTTTATCATATACTGAATTTCATTCTGTTGTTTGTCTTGTGATGGGTTAGATTTTACCTGTGATTGCATCCCCGACACATTATCTGTTCCAACTCTTTCGTGATGGAATCATATTCTTGGCATGCACGCAGGTCGAAATGCCACCACTTATGGGTCTCGAGGTCAGCTCTTAATTCCTTTTTTCAACTAAATGTTTCACAATTTATACATTGCATTTGTTTTGTACTTCTAGAAAAGACAAATTGCAAGATTGTGTTGTTTGTATGAAGCAGATCCTTGCAATTTTTGAAAATTGTTGACTTCTTTGACAATAAATAATACTTAGGTTTGAAGAGCTATGTATTTCACTATACAATACTAGTTGTTCTTTTCTTATTTATTGTTCTCTCTTTCCATGATTGAGTTGTAAAAGGATCAGGCTGGAGTGTCAACTAGAATGAATTAAGCTTGTGCATTGGTTGCAAGATACCTAGTAGAGCTGAAAATGGAGAAAGAATAACAAGCTTTATGCTACTGTAGTTTAAGTTGGAAAGCTGTCAAATGGATTTAAGACTGGACTTAACTTGTGAGGATAGTACTCTGTGTTTATGTTTTGGCTTCTGTTTGTTTTTTTTGATAATGTTATTATCCTTTTTCTACCTTATGCCCTTGAGCTGTGAGAGATACCTGTGTGTTGCTTCTAAAATGGTAATAGCCTCTAAAATGGTACTGTACGATCTCAAAATAGTATGCTTTATTCTATGCTTCCCCTTCTGGTAAGTTCACCATATGTTAACATTGGGTGACAGGATAATTGATGCAAGCATGATATGAACATTATTTGCAGGTTACTATGTAATGGCCTGATTTGTATGAGATCCTTATATCAGTATGCCATTTGATGTGCCTATTCACAATTCTTGAGATCTTATCATTCTTGAAGTTGTAAACCTATGCCTCAAAGAATCTATTCCCAATTCATAGTTCTTGTTTCTTTTAATCTTTTAATCACTTTGAAAAAAAAACCTGTAAAGGGAAAAGGGAAATTCTTTTGCAATCTCAAACATATGGTAGGATCCTGACCCACATGGAATGGCATTGTAGACACAACACTTCAATTGTTTTGATTTGAATGACATGCTGACTGTAGCAACATACAGAGCACAAACGTGAATGTGAAATGAACCTAAGGCAGTAATGCAACAGGCATTATGACAGAATGGATTTTGATGTATGTTTGTATGATAGTATGCATTGAGATTTTCATGATATTTGAAAATTATATGCTGTTAAGAGGAACAGCCCAAGTATGATACCCCAGCCTAGACCACTAAAATCTATGATTCTTGTGTCATTTGGACAAGACCATAAATATCCATTTAATGGTTGTGTGGGTACTTTCATGATGCTTTTCATTACTTAATGTCGAGGAACATGTTCTAATTTACAAGAGCATGATTTTTCACTTTTGCAGTTCCTTCGCAGAGTCGCAGATGTTCTGACTGATTATCTAGGAGGATTAAATGAGGACTTGATTAAAGACAATTTCATAATTGTATATGAGGTATGTACCTGAAGTTCCTTTGTTTTGCCACTACAGTTCACATATTTGATTAAAGCTTCTCTTTATAGAGTGAAGCTCTGGAATGCTTCAAATCTGTAATTTGAACAATTTAAGCTCTTTGGAAAAATAATAGTTCTAATGAACTCGAGAACTGGGCTACTTATGTGGGTTGCGATACCAATAAGGAAAAATTAGGAGAATAAATTTCTCATTTTCTGTCTTTCTATCTACACTTGTCTCATTGGTAGTACTTGTAGTTGTTAAACATAAAGAGCAGTGTTCATTTAATACATAATAATTTTCATCTCTTTCAAACTACAAGAAAAAGCAATCTAATGTCAAATGCACATGCATTAGATTTTTCATGAGTTTCTTTTAAGTATGTTATTGGTATTATCCTCAGTATGAGGTATAGATGCACATGATGTTACCAATAGTCTTTTGCACATGATGTGCACCATGGGAATGTGGATTGTAATCAAGGTCAGGTGAATGTATATGATATATAGCTTCTATCCCTAAGGATATTCTAAAAGCAAAATTTGAAAAAAAAAAAAAGAAGCCTTAATGCTTGTCAGGGTTCTCAATTTCGATATGTACCGCCCGATACAGCCGGTATGTATCGGAGGATACCGGCACGCGGATCGCCCTCTATCGGGCGGTACTAGTGTTTTGATCGGTACCAAGGCATACCGACTGGTATGATCCCATATTTCAATCGTTATTGAGGCATATCGATCGGTTCGTCCTGGTATATGGTAGGTGAAGGTATTTTTAAGGTTTTAGGGTGTATTTTCGATACGCCCTGGCGTACTGATGGTACATACCGGTATGTACCGTACCGAGCAGAGCTCGGTATGTCGATACAGATCGGTATTCAAAACCCTGGTGCTTGTTTAGTCATGGTCCTGGTGAAGTCTATCTTGCCCACTGGATGGTTTTAATCAGATTGCTAAGATGAGAATGATTTGCTTCATCTCATGATGAGAAATAGATAAATTGCAAAATTCTCAAGCTTGCAATTTTTCTTTTAGATCATTACAACCAAGCAGCATTATATCATTTTTTTATTTTCCAATTTGGGTATGCTGGGTACCTGTTAGTTCAGATGAACCTTTGTCTCTAATCAAAGATTTTTCATGAATCATTTCATTTAATTAAAGATGAATGTTTCAGGAGCATTACCAAAATGTTAGTAGTACTTGTCCTTGTCAAAGACTAAATGGCAAAGTGACAGAAAAGAAATCAAATTGAACTCTTTTCCAATTTGATATTGTAATGAAGAGGTAAAAACCAAATTATATTTTGCTTGCATTGCAACCTTTGGAGACATTTTAACCATCAAATCATGCCTTGAATGGGTCTTCTTATGCTGTGAGGGTAATATAATTTTTGTTGACAAATATTACTTGGTTTGGACTTATTTATTTTGTTAGCTCTTTTAAGATTTTAAACTTCTATGAGGGTTTGTAGCAATCTGAATTTAAAGAAATAATAGAACAGTTAAGTATATATGACACTGATTGGTTTCTGTTCAGCAACTTATGATTGAATACAATTTGCTAATAGGAATGTTAGTTTTGTGCAATAATAAGGTATTTGCTCTTATTGCAGCTTTTGGATGAAATGATGGACAATGGTTTTCCGCTGACAACAGAACCAAATATCTTGAGGGAGATGATAACACCGCCAAATATTGTTAGCAAAATGTTGAGTGTTGTGACTGGTAAAAATTCCAATGTCAGCACCAGACTTCCTGATGCTACAGCATCTTGTATTCCTTGGAGAAAAACTAACATGAAGCATGCAAGCAATGAAGTTTATGTTAACCTTGTTGAGGAGATGGATGCAATCTTTAGCAGGTTTTTTTCCAGAGTCCATCTCTTATGCATCATTCTTTTTTATGCTTATATCTTGGACTTTCAACATATGCTACTAATAATTTTAACTTAATCTCATTGGATTTGTTCATATCTTGTGTTCTTGGCATCTATATATAGGTCCTAAGTTTTACTTGTCATTAGTGCATTCTTTGGTCTCAGGTCTTTCTCTACATTTCCACCTGAGGCATTTATCATTGAATAATTGGAATTGATTACTATTTCATATTTACAACTTAAAAATCAGTTACTATTACTACAGTATTGTCATATTATCTTTTAATATATCCATTTTTCATCAATTATTATTAGTTCAGGCTAAGCTAATTAGAGCATCATGTAGGTTGTTTTCAGGTAATATAGTAGGGTTCTCTGTGCAATTTTTGGTGTTAGCTGGGTAGGTTTTGTCCAGGACTTGTCCTTGTGCTGATGCCTTGATGCATATAAGATGTATCTGTACGCCCACATGACTTGTGTTTGAGTCTGATAGAAACATAAATGAGGAAGTGTCTAGGATGAGGGATGAAGGAAAAAAGAGAAGGGGAACCTGCCACTGTACTGCTGATATGGCCCTTGTATCACTGCTGATGCTTTTGATTAGAGAGAAGAGGGGAGGGAGATCGAGGGTCTCCCCCAAGCCAGTGACTACTATAAGAACTACATTTTCTTTTAATTTTTTGATTTATAAAGTTAAAATTAGTATATTTTTTTTACTATTTTCTCGTACACATTAATTTTGTATTGCAATTTTTTTTAGTTATAATATTTGCAATACTAGTTTCCTCATATTCATTCTATTTATCTTGCTATATTTGATGCTTGAATGAACACTGGTATCGACATTCCCACAATAGTGTTCATGAGATACAAGATGCTCCTTTTGCATTATTATCTTGTTTATATTTCGGTTAGATATTTCATATTGATTTTAAACTGGTTTTAATGTATACCTTATCTCGAATGCATACTGGTATCGACACCCACACAATTGTGTTCATGAGATACAAGATGCTCCTTTGCAGTATTACCTTTTTTATATTTCAATTAGATGTTTCATATTGATTTTAAACAAATTGGTTTTGATGTATACCTTACTAATTTTTGTATGATATATTTTTTTCATTTACATATCCCTATTATTTTTTTTGGTGGGGGAGTGTGGAATTTCCAAGTTGGACATTATGATATGCATTCCCTCCAGCTCTTGGCAACACTTAAGTTTTATGTGTTTTTCATTTCCAAATCATTTGGACCATTGTAAAAAGAGAACATTTATCCTTATCATCAGTCGTAATACATCCTACTTTTCTGTTGGAGTTCTTTTTTATTTGTATTTCTTGTATTACCATTCATTTATAAGAACATATTTATTTTGAATTGCACTAGTATTCTAATGGTTTATACTTGTTAGACTAAGAGCTTTTAACCTGGCTATCATTGTCAAATTCACTTGACTAATCTGAGTTCTCTTTATAACAAATATTCTCTTCGGTCTTTCTTATTGATGAATACTGTTTCAAGGTTAATAAAACTTTTAGTTTTTTTCTCTTGACCATTTATTTCAATTATGTTGTGTCCAGCTGTTGCATTCAGCTTAACCAACAGTAATTTCTTTTGTTTTCTTCAGGAACCCTATTATTTGCTTTCTCCTAGTCAGAGGACATGTGCAACATTCTGTGTGTTTAAGAGGAATGTTCTCTTCATATGATATTAACTCTTAACTTATATTTGTGATTTGTTAGGTATAGGTGATCAGTAATTAAGTATATAACTTCCATGAGTGACATACCTAACGTAGCTCTGAACTTGGAAGTCCTGTTGCTATTGTGGGAGAGTGGAGACTAGTATCTAAGAAAATGTGCAGCCAAAATCAGATAGTCAGGACCTTACAACTTGTTATTCTTGTCATTGTTGTTGTCAAAAGACCCTTTGTTTCTCCCTTTATGCGAAAATGTTGTGGAAAATTCAGAGTCTCTATTCCTTCAAATTAATATAAACAAAGGCAGGGGTGAAATGGATTATCTTGTAAGGTTACCATATATATGTGACATACAAGTAGAAATTGAGAAGTTGCCATCTGAGTTAAAAGTTGACTGTCTGCATATTTTGAAACTCAGGTTTCACTTAATTATATATAATATGCTTTTAGTTAATGTTTTAAAAGTCAAGTCTGATCACAATTTACAATATGATTATCAACTCTTATTAAATGTTCATCAAGACTATAGGCAAAGTTATTACATTGTTCGTTTTTTCTCATTCAGTGCTCTTAAAATCTAGATATCCATGACATAATTATATTTATCTGCACAATTGATGCACACATAGCTGCTTGACAGATGACCATGCTGATATCCTGTAGTCACATATATTTTATCAGTACCCATCAGCTACCGTGCAGTTGATATGCTGTTCCAGAAAATCATAGTTCGGCTGCCTTTAACTATTTTCCCCTCAATTTTGTTTTGGTTTCATAAAATTAACTACTTCAATTTCAGAGATGGTGCCTTGGTGAAATGCGAGATATATGGTGAAGTTCAAGTAGATTCTCATCTCCCGGGTCTTCCTGATTTGACTTTGTCATTTTCAAACCCTTCAATCTTAAATGACATGAGATTCCATCCATGTGTTCGCTTTCGGCCTTGGGAATCAGATCAAATCCTTTCTTTTGTGCCTCCTGATGGGGAATTTAAGCTGATGACTTACAGGTTTTATTTTCTGTTTTCGGGAGATTGTCTATTTATGCATTTCTCTTTCTATGTTACCTTTTCAGTTGGCTTCCTCCTTATATCAGTTCTGGTGGTTTATGTCACTGAACAGGGTTAAAAAGCTGAAGAGCACACCAATCTATGTGAAGCCACAGTTGACTTCAGATACTGGGAATTGCCATATTAATGTTTTGGTTGGAGTACGCAATGATCCTGGAAAGACAATCGACTCTATAACAGTACAATTTCAGCTGCCATTTTGTGTTGCATCAGCCAACTTAACCTCAAACCATGGTACAGTTAACATTCTGGCTGACAAGGTTAGTTAGTGACCCTCGCATACCAATATATTTGATAATTAGGTGGGCTCTCTTGTTTATTGTTGGGCTTTTATTTAAGAGCAGAAAGGAAAACCGGCATGACATTGGCTGCATCACCAGTGTCATCATGAGACTCATTATTTATGTAATATGTATCAAAATATCCTTTCTAACTTTCATTTTAGATGTATTAAGACATGGATGAAACATTCCAGTATCAATAAAATTTCTAATTAGTGCCCCTGATAATTTAAATGTGTATATATCTTGGCTCTGTTCTCTGGGCTTATGTTCTTTTTTTTGTCTTTTGCAGACATGCAGTTGGTCAATTGGACAAATACCCAAAGACAAATCCCCATCCCTGTCAGGAAATTTAGTTCTTGAGACAGGTCTGGACAGATTGCATGTTTTCCCTGTTTTCCAAGTTGGATTCAAGATTATGGGGGTTGCACTGTCAGGCTTGCAAATACATAAATTGGATATAAAAAATGCACCAAGCCAACCTTACAAAGGTTTCCGAGCCCTCACTCAAGCTGGAGAATACGAAGTGAGGTCCTGAGAACAATTTTCCAATGAATTCATTCTTTTTGTCACAGTGTGGTGAGAATAGGTTTCTGTTGCATCTGCCAACCGCAGTCCCTGACTTGTGTACGACCTCTTATCCAAGTTGGTAATCCCAAGGATTCCACTTCATCAGTTTTCGACCATCCTTTTAGTTTCGTTCAGTTTTGCAGCGACTTCTTGTTGCTTCTTATCCAAGTTTGATCAAGTTATTTTTATGCAGATACTTCTTGTGAACCTACAAATGAAGTTCGTATTACAAAGATATCGTTGTATATTGAGGACAGTCGAGTCCAATTTAAACATGTTTGAAACTGCAATGTAAATTTGAATGCTTGGGTCAATTTAGCCAACTTTGTACAAGTTATTCCATCTCATGTTTCTTGCTTAAAATGTCCCAATGTTCTTGTGATGCTTTAGAAAGTAAAAAGATCTTTAACTGACTTATGAAGAATTCAATAACCAGAATGCATTGTAAATCTTGGAGGATCCTGTAGTGATTAACTGCTATATTTATTTTGAGCAACTGTAACATCTTGTTCCTTACATTCTGTTCATCTTAAATTTGCCATTGTGGGATTTGGAGAGAAATTTTGTGGAGTATGTTAAAGCAATTTGATCAATTAGTTCCATTAATCTGTCACCTGCTTCAAAATGATTAGCTTAAGTAATTGGTCCATTCTCATATAATTTAGCTATAGTTTTCTTTTCTTTTCCCTCTGGTTATATAATTACTGTTAGACATAAATTACTTGTGATGCATTCACTTCTTTGTGGTACAACATAGACCAAGGAAACCCCATACTAATATGAAACCTAGTTGTTTTTTTCGGTTTCTTCAATGTACTGAGACCACTTGTTAGGATCAAATTTCTACACATTAATAGTTACAATTGAAGGACTCAAATAGTATTCATGAAGAACCAGTAAATTTTTGGGTTCAAAGGATGATGTTTGGTCATGTCAAGTGGACCATCTCAAGGCCATCAATAATGTCCAATAGTGTGTGATTTTTAAATGATAATAAATAAGGGAAAAGGCATCACTGGGCATTATGCAAGTTTTTATCTAGGTCAAACTACTATCTTCATGTACCAATTTCAATGCAAAGTAGTTCCTCTTTCTTCCCTCTTCTCAGCCCAAATATAAAATCTACAAATACAAGGTTGTGTTTCTATTTTTATCCATCCTTTTCAACTCACCTGGCTCCCTCATCACTGTTGGCTTTTTGCAGATATTTTTCACCAACCATAGTAACCCCAAAAGTGGCATTTCCTGCAACAGGATCCTAGTACTAGTCCTATCTAAAAGCTAGTAGGCAAAGCCAACACTATCCAAATAGACATGTCCCAGTCTTTGTAGTGGTATGGCACCTGCAGCTGACCACTGACTGCAAAATTACTCAATTAAGACCATCTACAGAAAAAGTTCTTCACCTGTGTGTCTTCAGGTTCAAGTGACAGTGTGCCTTCACTGTATCCATGGCACCAAAAGCCAACTTGAACTGTGCTTCATTTAACCATATAGCACTTTGGATAAACTGAACATGACTACCTCACTATTTGCATGAAACTTATCCACCAATATGTGCGTCTCTCTCACTGATGTCTAACTTAAGTAAGCTGTGGAATTGACAACATCATCAGAATACAAAGATGCTTTTTTCTCCAACACAAGCTCAAAAGTCAACACAACTCCTTTTAGTTTTCTGAACTCCACTTTTCTGCTACTTTTTCATTGACCTTCTTTGTTGCTTCTAGTCAACCATGCTACATTTCTTCCATTTCTAATCCTCTCACTGTTCTTAACAGAGACAGGAACCATTCCATTCTCCACTGGAGTGCTTCCTACTAACCATGTCTAGATTTCAGTACATATCCTGTACAAAAACAAGAAGGATTAATGGCCACGTTGGAAACTGTAACATCTGTGTTGATCTTGAGGAGGACATGAAACAAAATCCTTCCCTTGATACTAGTTGATCCAGTTTGCAAGATGCCATGAAAGTGAACACAATCTAAAGAAAAGCTTGTTCATATCTTTCTATATACGCTCTCCAGGAATAAGCCACAGTAGGCCTCACTAACTCACATCTATCCATATTCTTCATAGCAAGCACAACTTGAGCACTTTAGTTGGCCTTTGAACACTGCTAAGGCCATAATGGATGGACTAAATACCACTCTCTCATCTCACAGAATCATAAGGACGATGGATAAACCCTCGGTATGAACAAGTGTGCCCTCGACATCAACCGTAGCAACTTGAGCTTTGACAATGGCATCTGCAGTGGACCAGATTAGGAAAGAAATCTGAGGCATGGTAGGTACCATGCCACATAAAATTCACTTGGATCACGATCAATGGCACTGCACCTAAGAGTACAGTTCCTGGAAGCTTCGCACCCTCGGTCTCTATTCACTAAACTTGTTTGAATTCTACTGCGAGACACATCACCATCTTCGCCTTTTCGCCTCCACTAACTCTACATTTGAGACTTGGGATCATCCGTGCTCCTCATCATCATCATTGCTCGTGAATCACTCAAGTCTGAACTCCACCTTCTTTTCTGGAACCAAAAGAGAAATCCACTCGAGTGTAGAGTTGTAGTGGCCGTCTCCATTCCATCGACCTCATGTTCTTGGACCGTTCCAAAGGAAAGAGGAGGAAGAAAGAGATGGCTATCTGAAGGAAGACTTGGGAGTGCAGAGCAATCATGAGATGTGAAGAATATGTTGGACGTCATTCTCATGCAGGTACTTCTCATCGATCGCCCTGCGCCGCCTGGTTGGGTAGAGGGAGACCATCGCAGGTGATCAACCCCCCTCTTTCATCAAGACGGTGGATAAAGAGTGTGAAGTGGGGAAGGCGAGGCAGACTTGCTACTCCATACCTTTACGTGGCTTTGCTTCTCCTCCATTAACCTAACAAGAAGGATGATGGAAGAGGGAAACGTAAATAGTTCATCACCTGTTCCTACTCATTGTACATTCACATCGGTAAACTAAGCTTATTATTTAAACCTTGCATACTAAGTTCATATTTATTAGAATCGAACCGGATATTTATCTAGTCAAATCACAGGTTCACCGGGTTATTTATTGAACCGATGGATCGAATAATTGGAACACTAGTTTAATATTTTTAAAAATAAATTATAATTATATATACTGTTAAAACATAAATTATGCATATAATATCGTAAAATAAGTAAGGAACTTTATTATTTTTTATCAATATAATTATAAAGATTTACCTGTTCTTGAAATTTTAAAATATTTTTTATAATAAATAAAGTGTTTTCATCTGATGACAGTGGTTGCCTTCCAGTGAGTTGGCCAGCCCAACTTAATTCGAGTCTCATTTGAATTAGGAATTCTAATGAAAATATACTGAATAATTCTAATCTAGTTTCCTATTTTACTTAACAAAGAAGAAAATATAAAAATAATTTTATAAAATCAAATTATGATTATGATTGAAGATTTCAAATCCCAATAGAAGATTTTATGAATATTGATCTCAAAGAGCATGGAAGCATATTAATTAAAAATATTATCTTCTTTGAACGAAAGATTATACCATATATTTGATTTGGTTTATTTGTAAATTTTTTACTTTTATTTTTTTTCTTGTACGCAGTCTATAAAAAGGAGCAAGAACATTGTAATACAAATCAATTAAAAATGGATCAATGAAATGAGTTTTTTTCCCGCATTGACAACGAGTGGTGCGAGGTTACATTTATTTTCCAATGGTATGAGTCCATCATTTACATGTAAGACGAGTGGAGATCCGAGAGGCTTTCATCTTGAGAGTGTTCTCTTGAGCTAAAATGAGTCTGATAGTTATCATTTTATTTTCCTAATATCTTTTAATTATTATCTTCTATTCCTCTCTTTTATGTTTCTCAATTAAAAAAAATATTTTATCGCTCTTCTCAGACATCATATTATATCATCAAGGTCGATCTATATCTCAATTATATGAATTTGGAACCCGTTCGTATGCAGTGAAAGCATATAACACGAAACCAATTTTATTCATATCATATTTAAATAAATATGATTAATTTAGAGGTTATTTTGCATATCATAAGTTGCTACATGCTAACATACTAAATAACTCTGATCCAATAGGAAAATCAACCAATTTCCTAGTTTACTCAATGAAAAAGAAAATATAAAAAGAATTAAAAAAATTAAATTATGATTATGATTGAATCTTCATGGAAGATTTTGTGAAGATTGATCTCTACAATGGAAGCATACCAATCAAGAATATTATTTTTTTTAAAGAAAATCAAATCATATAATTGATTTGATTCAATTATAAATTTTTTTACTTTTATATATTTTTTTCTTTTCTTGTGCTTAGCCTATAAAAAGGGGTAAAAATATTGTAATGAAAATTAATTAGAAATGGATCAATGAAATGAGATTTTTTTTTTTTTTACCTTGAGTGTGAATAGTATGAGGCCACATTTGTTTAATGGAGGTAAAGGCTTTTATCCAAAGAGTTTTCTCTTTGAACAAGAATGAATATGATAGTTATCATCTTATTGTTTTGTTATTTTTTAGTTACTATCTTCTATTCCGCTATTTTATATTTCTCTATTATAAAAAAAATTCTCTCTCATTTCCCACATCATAATATATCATCTTATCTAATAATTTATACATAAAACATTGACTTGATGGTGGTATTACTTGAATTTATTATTAAGGTTAGTTTGAGACTTAATTCAATAAATTTATCTAGCTAAAGATATTTTATACATAAAGTATTAATCTAATGTTCCTCTAACGGACTTAATTCCCAACGATTGAGGATTAAAAATCTCATCATAAATTTTTACAACTAAGATATTAATTTAATAATATATATATTTAGATTAACAAATATTGAGAGCTTGAAACATAAACTTGTTAGGATCAAGAACGACATTAAGAGAGGGGGGGTGAGGGGTGAATTAGTGTAGTAGTAAAATCACGTACTCTTGAAATATAAACTTATTAGGATCAAGAGGCACTAAGAGGGAGGGGTTTGAATTAGTGCAGCGGTAAAATCATGTATTCAAATTGTTTCGTTTCGTTTAAAACTGATTCCGACGAAAATCGTTTCATAAAGATCTTGAAACATGTTCGTATATGAAGCGAATGCAGTAGGTAAGTAAAGATTCAATTTGCAGTATGTAAATGACAACAATAGAAATGTAAACTAGAGAACACACCAATTTTATAGTGGTTCAGTTGTCGTGACCTACATCCACTCCGTCGATTCCTCTTCCGTCGATGCCACCGGCATCCATTATCGATATTCCTTCAATAGGCGAAGACCAATCTCCTTCTTACAACTCGATTCTCCTTTTGAGAGAACCTTTACACCCCCACAACCTCCTCTCTTAAACTATACTAACACTTAGATCTTTTGAGAGGAATCTATACAAGATTACAGTAGCGTTTCTTTTCTTTTTCACTCTCAATACTTGTGTAAGTTAACCAGGGATGAGAGGGGTATTTATAAGCCTCAAGTTGATTCAAACTTGGAGCCTAAAAACATCTCATCCCGGGTTTCCTAGGTATGGGCGGTACCACCGCTAGTATCAGTTTAACACTGACACTGCGCTGGGCGATACCATTGCCCAGTCTAGTGGTACCACCGCTTGGCACCTTGGCACTGGGCGGTACCACCGCCCAAACTAACGGTGCCACCGCTTGATAATCTCTCGGAGACTGTGTCTGAGCGGTACCACCGCCCAGACCGGTGGTACCATCGCCTGATATAGTCTCGGAGATTGTGCCACGACGGTGCCACCTCTTGGGTCACTGTTTGGGCCTTTTATTGGGCCCAACATAGTCCTTACATGGGCCCAACTGGCCCATAATTGGGTTGGCCCAAATCTAATCCCAATTATGTGTTAACTATGAATTCTAAGGCATACTTAAGTTAAACAAATCCGTAAGTCTAGTTTCTTCTGGCGAACTTTCGACGATCTCTCGGCAATATTCCAGCGGACTCCCGGCAAGCTCCTGGATTTCACACGATCTTCTTGGTGAGTTCCGACGAGCTTCTTTGGCAAGCTCCTGAACTTCTTGGTTGGTTTCTGCAGAACTTCCGACGAACGTATGGACTTTTGACGAACTCTCGAACTCCCAACGAAATCGTGTCCTTGACTCCGGGACTTCATTTTGCTTTATGCCTTGCTATCATAGTTAATCCTGCACACATAAAAATACACTTCGATCTAGACAATTATTACTAAGCATGAATCATGTTGTCCGGCATATCATTGGTCCATCGATGTTTCGTTCGATTATTCGGCGCATCATCTTTTCTTGCGGCCTATTGCCCAATCGGCTAGTTGACCTCCGCAACTCCGATATCCTTGGCGTAATATCCGCTCTTCTTGGCTCGATGCCCGAATCCATGGTCCGAAACCTTCTGTCGATACATCGACCAATATTCTAACATATTCCACCGGCCCAATATGATTCTTCCTGCTTTAATTATCTCATCCTAATCGAAACATCCTGCGTCACTCAAAACATAAATTAAATCATAGACACTTATCAATTGGTTTCATCATCAAAATATGAGATTCAACAAAACTAACATATTTTTATCAAATCTAGTTAGGAAAGGGTGATTATCTAATTGAAAGGCTTGAAAACTTCTAATAATTTATCTTACATCATAACAAAAAATTTTAAAAATCAAATCAAATGCCACGGTTCTAAAGAATAAAATAAAACTCAGAAAATCATTTGTCCTAACCGCACTGTTTTCCATCTTTTTATCTCAAAGCATTTCACAATAAGGAGGAGGCTTCGTTCACCGAGCTATCCTCTAGTTGTATAAACCGTAGGATATACAAATAATAAAAAGAACCATATATAAAGATAAATTTAAACGGCATAGAAATGCATCTTCTTTACTTCTTAATTTAATTTATGATTTTACCATTTTCTTCGATGTCCCAAGTGAGAGTTAATAGGTATAGTCTCGTTCTTTGTTCTAACTCAAATCAAATCCAGAATTAAACTTGAGCAATTCTATTATATTTCTATTTTTGAGAATCGGAACTATTGACTTAAAAAATATAATTTTTTATTTTAAATTATTTTTAGTTAAAAATAAAAATATTAATCGTTTGAACCGAAATCGAAAGGCTAGAACCAATCTTATATGATTTGATTTTGATTTTGATTCTGAGAATTCAGGATCCGAAACTGAATTCAGGTCTTAGGGAGCTACCGAGGCAGACAAGAAGGATAAGATGCACTTGAGCTCCAATTCATCTCCTCGAACAAGGCTGATGGATGATAGCTCTCTTGATAGAACAAGGCACATGTCGAAATATAATTGGATAGCAAAAGGCAGTAGATCGCCTTCCGACGTCGTTTTCTTTCTTTAATTGCCTTTTCGTTCCTCTGGATGAGATGGGAAATCCATATAGGATTTATTCTTGTTGATATAATAATACTTCATGCGTGTGAGATAAATTCCATATTACTACTAAAAATTTAAAGAGTTGAATGGTAAATATTGCGTTTGACTCACAATTTACCAGCTTAAGCTTTTGGATAACTCATCAACTAAATTAAATTCTCAATGTGTAGGTAAGTTATAAAAGTATGAGTCAGAATTAAAAAAAAAAGATTTATAAAAGAAAAATAATTTAGAAAAAGAAAGAGTAAGGCCGAGTGAGTTACATAGAATACTCTTATTCCATCAAGTCATGCATGAACAGAGAGATGTTAAGAGAATGAAGATCTTTTTTAAAAAAAAATAGATTAGTCTCATATTAAGTTATATATATTGAATTTAACCCATAATATATATATATATATATATATATTAAGAAACTTAAGCAGGTTGTATTGGTATTCAATCTCATGTAAGTTGAAAGTAAATTTTCAATAATTATATGAAGTTGGAAAACCTAAATGACTCATCAAGAGTGACATGAAAAAAAAAAAAAGACATTAAAAAATATAAGATTAGATCATAAATGATATGTACAATTAGATTCCATTGTACATTCCAAGGTGTTAACTTAAAGCTTTCTGTGCTACTATTTCTTTCTTTTTTTACAAATATATACCAGTCAAAATAATTAGATTAACATCATTGTTGTTGGATTTAGATCTGACAATCCTCATCATCAGTGAGTTTCTTATGCCCAACTGGGACCTAATGGCCAACCCAATTAACAAGAAATCCATTAGTTTATATGTTTTTGAAGGTCAAAAGATTAAAAGGAAAAGAAAACTAAGGGACTATCAAAACATCCACACAGGAATAAAGATGTTTTGGTCAAAGACGCTTCATCTAATCAAGACAACACTCAAAAACATCCACAAAATTGAAGAAGACAAAGTTAGTTAATTGTTGCCATGCCTTATGCAACTTGTTCCATGTTAAATTTCTTTTTCAATCAAAGGTTAATTAACTTCTACTTCTTTGGCATATTATATGGTTCCATCCATCGGGAGACTTGATCCAATCAAAACGGGAAGAACACAATTCAATTGGTTTCTCATAAGGTACCGATGGGAGAGGATGCTTGGAGGAGATGTGTCAAACACTAAGATCATTTATTTAATATAAGTCAATAGATGCACATTGTTGACAAGGTACAACTAGAGAATCTCTTGTCTAGTGTCAAGAAACACTCTTTTTGCATGATTGAAAGTTATTTCTAGGATGTGCTAGAATGAACAATGTATTCTAGGTGTCATAATGAATATTATGGTGTTGTCTCATAATGAATAAACCATAAACTGACTTGATCACAGAGTTTTCTGAAGGAAGAATAAACAGGAAGAACTCAGGTTCCATGACCTGCAAAAAAAAAAACACTTCAGCTTTCATGACAGGACAAAATCACTCACCAAACACAGCTTGATTAGATTGAAAGCCCAAGGTACCAAACTTTTGTTGTTTGTTTACACTAAATGCACACATGGGGGGACACAGCATCAGGATGTTTTGTTGGTCAATGTATTCATACAGTGGGGGTGCAACAATATGCTGTGTCTCCCAGCAACTGAGCTACTGTAGTAACAAAGATTTACATTTTGAGATTTCTGCTGGTCCATAGCAGATTTGAATAGGTTCAATATAGAGTATTATTTTCATCAATATTTTTCGGCTAAATATTATCTGTGTTTCACATAATTCTTTCCCTTCCACAATTTTTTTTCTTTTCTTTTGATAGTTGAAACTAAGTCATGCCTCAGATTTTGTTCATTTTCAACAGTGGCTTTCTGCGAAAAGTAATATGCTTTTCTCACATTTCTTGCCCTTTTCTGCATTCTTATACTTTTATCTCAGTAAATTGTTCTGTGTGATACAATCTTCTAGAAAAAACAAGCACCAAGTCTCAACCCTTTGTTGGGAGCACAATGGACCTCGATCCTCGGCTAATATGATATCTCGGCTCAAGAGAATTAAATCAGTTTATAAAGACAAGATAGATTTACTATTTCAAATTCGATATCTTTATCAGCGGTTCACTTTCAATAAATCAATGGGTCAATTTTTACATACTCTTTTGCTTGTTTGTGGAAATGTCTTGCTTGCCGCTAATGCCGTTCGGTGGCTGTTCGTGGAAATGCCTTGCGTACATCATGGCCAGCCTTAGGATTCTTGGCTGATGTTACATGCATCATCTAATCATTAGACATCCTTAAACGTGTATCATCACCCCTTTTGGGAAGATTAGCGCACTTTGCAGCACATCGACCGTGGTTTCTGCTAACAGTGGCTTTGATTTAGCTATGAACTTGATGATGGTAATATGTTACGTTTGATAGCTTAATATTCTTCAGGAGAGGAAATGCCTAGAAATTTCACCTGAACCTTTGGTAGCAGCATGAAGCAAACGAAGACGGACAGAAAATATAATGCTCCCTAACGATCCGCTTAGAGTTCCCGCGTGAAACATGATAATGTCGTTAAGAGGAGTAAGTCTGGTCAACATGTAGAGGACAAAGATGAAGCACTGTTGACATGAAGAAATCAATGGTTTTGTAGGATGAACCAACGTTCTCCCAGTCGCTCTTCATCAAACATTACTTGCATGACATCAATGCCGCGGTTGGACTTGAGGTCTCTGGATCTGTCTCTTGCATGACATCAATCTTGGATGCATCAGATTCCGTCTTGCCATTCTCGGTGGCTGCTGGCTGTCTTGGTGGCATATAAGAACAGAATTGGTCCATTCAACGACGTCAACCCCTCCCGTGTATGTACAGATCACCACAAGTTGAGCCAAGGAGGTCCTACTTTGAACTATTAATTCACTTGGTTTCGACTTGATGTATCGCTTGTAATGCCCACATTTTTCTCAGCTTCGAGTGTGGAAATCGAACTTCCCTGCTGCTTGTTCAAGTGAGAAATCAGGCAACTCTAACCTTCGGCATGACTCGGCGCCTTTGCTGCTGTCCCGTGACACAGATAAAAATGATAACGGAAGAAGAGAGCAAGAGGGGAGAAGAGAAGTCAAACTTCAAAGGGTATCGTACGATGTTCGGTTTGTATCAAAAGCCACCACTTCAGGCTTTAAAGAGCTCGTCCTCATCCCATTGCGCCTCACTCTATTGACAGTTCCCTCTATATAAGCTCCACACTGCTACCAAACGATCCCATCCCCATCCCCATCCCCTGCAGTTGCAGCCCTCGGAGGACAGTTACAGGATAGTGGAAGAGTCGATGGAGTTCCATGGGAAGAGTTGCGGTGGTGAGGAGGAGCTGGACTTGCGAAGAGGGCCTTGGACTGTGGATGAGGACCTTATTCTGGTGAATTATATTGCTGTTCATGGCGAGGGGCGTTGGAATTCTCTGGCTCGTTGCGCAGGTACTGACTTGAGGTCGCTTCCTACTGATTCTTCTCAGCTAATTCCTACAGAATCAGTTCTGCGTAGCAAGAAGGGATATGCATCCTTATCTTCCTCCCTGAAATCGAACAGGACTGAAAAGAACCGGAAAGAGCTGCCGGCTCCGATGGCTCAACTACCTTCGGCCCGACGTCCGGCGCGGCAACATCACTCCGGAGGAGCAGCTCCTCATCCTGGAGCTCCACTGCCGCTGGGGAAACCGGTAAGCCATCTCCCCGGTAACCCCCTATATGCCAACCCTTTGTCACGTCTCGGCTAGAGCGAGCATGACGGACGGCGGACTCCGGCGCAGGTGGTCCAAGATAGCGCAACACTTGCCGGGGAGGACCGACAACGAGATCAAGAACTACTGGAGGACGAGGGTGCAGAAGCACGCGAAGCAGCTCAAGTGCGACGTCAACAGCAAGCAGTTCAAGGACGTCGTGAGATACCTATGGATACCCCACCTCGTCGAGAGGATCCGCGCGGCCTCCGCCTGCCCCACGGCCGCCGCGTACGAGAATGTGGCGGTGCCGGTTACCAGCGGTCCGCCGGAGAACTCAAGCACGGCCGGGTCGTCGTCGCCGGACTCGCTCGGGACTCAATTCTCGCCGCCTGCGGTTTCCGACGGCTTCGCAGCCGGCGGCACGCAGGGGGGTGAGGATAACAGCGCTGACGTGAGCCAGCTCGGTGAGTTCCTGCCGATCCTGGACGGGTATGCTGACCTGGAGTTTCCGGACTTCGATCAAGGCATGTGGGGAGACAACTTGTGGCCTGTGGAAGACGTGTGGCTGCAGCAACAGTTTTAAGAAGAGGAGGAAGACGGAACTAAGAAGTACTGTAAACAAAGACACAACACTAAGCATACGTTTACAGAAGAGAAAATTTGTAGATTTTTCCCAAAACTTAATATTTATTATTTTTCTTTTTAGAGGAACACTGGAGTTGTAATCCTCATTCTTTGGGTTAACATGTAATCAAGCTTTGACACCAAAAGGAATATGTCAAAAGTAGATATGTTCTTCTTCCCAATATCTTTCTCCAACCAAGGAAAGGTCTCAAAAGTCTCAGTGACTTCTACTGGATTTGCAACTCTTTAAACTCTATAATCTTATACATACATGAATGAGATTTCCTTCAATGCAAGATTAAAAAAGGATCAATAATTTATAAAAGCTAAGCATTCATTCTTGAAAACAAATCATACATGACTTCCCTTGAATTCATCAAAAATAGTTTTATGAGGGGTCTCTTTGTGACTCAAAATTAATTTTCTTATAAAATGGCAGAAACACAAATAAAAGTCTTTCATGCAACAGGACATGCAACAGCAGATACAAAGTGCTAACAGTGGAAGCATATATCGAGAGAGATATTTTTTAATGTTCTTATTAGTGAGGCCTTATTCATCAAGCACATTTAATGATAAATAATAATTGCTTAAGATGGAGGACATATAATAATTTGCTCATTTAGGGCAACATAAGAGTGATAATACATCCAATAATGTGGTGGATTATTGTAATAAATGCTGGTTTTACTTGTGGAAGACCATCCATTAGTGGAGGTCTCCATCTCTTTCACTGTCTCATCATAGTTGGCCACCTTGAAATATTCTTCCATGTTTGCAACTTGCAAGACAAAATTAAAAAAAGTTAACCTTTTCATCCACATACTATTCGTGAAGCACAAGGAGTGCTAAAATCATTAACATGTTTCAAAAATAAAAAAATTTCAACATTTAAATGTGAAACATAAGAGGATGGAAAATATGAACAACAACAAAGATGCTTTGACAATATTATAATAATTTCAAGTAAAAATTAAATTTCACCCTCAATATGTAAGCCCTTAATGTGATATATATATATATATATATATATATATATATATATATATATATATATATATATATATATATATATATATATATATATATATATATATATATATATATATATATATATATATATATATATATATATATATATATATATATATATATATAACTTTACAAAAGTTCACTTTGGTGCTAACCTAAGTCACCTCTTCTGGCCAAAATAATTCTAGGATTAGTACAGGGTTAAAGAGTTAAAATTTCTAAATCTAATTGACAAACTTTATTTTTTGTTCAAATGACCAATATATGACCTTATTCTATTTAACTAGATTATTAAAAATAGGGTTACTTAAAATTCTCTCTTTCTGACACCTCTCCCTTCTTCTTTTTATGTGGTAACTCTTGGAGTGTTTGATGGATTACGGAAACAATTATCAACTTAATCCTCCTCAACCCCAAATGATTCATTGTGCGAGATAATCTCGAACCAAAATCAATTAAATCAATAGTGGTATGTTATAGATAACGACTCATTATAGATCTTGTTTTTTTGTGGCACCGTTATCCAACACGCAAGCTAAAATATCATCAGGTTGGTTCTCCTCCGATCCATACCTACAACACAAATAAAAGTAAACGAAGAGAGCAAAAGAAGACGTGTAGCGAACAGTAACAGGTTACGAGCATGAGAAAAATGGATGACGCAGGCAGTGTGAATCACGTGTGGCGACAGGAACCGGCACGTGTGTCTCAAGACCGACCAGCCGCCGGGAATCTTTGTGGGCCCGACGTCGAGGTGCACGAAAACTCAATGCAGACCGATCAGCTCACGCACCCATATTCGCACCTCCGCGACGGGTGGCGACAGCCAAGAGTCAATTGGATCCCATCGAGTCGGCCAAAGCTGCGGAGGTCGTTGCCTCGTGCGTGTCTGTCGGTGTTGCCCACTTTTCTGAAATGGGCAGATTGCAATTGTATTTCTTTATTACTAATTCCCAATTTATGTCAGTTGACTGCGTAATCATTCAATCAAGATCGACAGTTTGTTTCTATATATAGATCTTAATATCATAATTATTTTAATTATACAACAAGATCTAACTTGCTAATTCTATGTAAATATCAGTAAAAAATATGTTGTGTGATGAGTCAAGTTGGAGACTTTAGATTTTTCGGTTTTTAGAGTTCATTATGCAAATAACATTTATTGAATTTTCATATTTGTATCAGATTTACAAGTTAACATAGCTGTGGATCTGCTTCCTCTCAAAATTTATAGAGAAAGTGAGACTTGATTAAGATACAGATTAAAGTTAAAAAATAATCATTATAAACTTTTCTTTTTGGCAAAAGATAAGTTGTTGGATTCGATTTTAAAATTTTACCATCAACATTTAAGATCTCTACCAACTAAATTGGCATCTTTTAAAACCAAATAATTTTAATAACTAAATTTGTCTTAGTTGCCCCTACATCTTGCATTCTTGGATTTTTAATTAACAACTTTAGAACATATATTAACTCATATATTTTTTTATTTTTATTTACTTACTGATTTTATGATTTTTTATTATGATTATGATTTATTTAATAACTTTATCAATCCATGAGATCGTTAGATTATGTGATTCATCATAAAAGGGATGATATTTAATGAATAACTATGTATCATTTCGGTACAAGATAAGATGAGAAAAAATTATTTAAAATAATATATGTATATATTAAGGAGACCTCCGAATATAGTAATCAGAAGAGATAAAATAATTAATATTAATGACACAAAAAAGATTAAAAAAAACTAAAAAGATCTTAATAAAAACTAGAAATAAAAAAATTAAGTACTCTAAAATTAACTAGATATATAATTATTTATTGATCTCAATGTTAACAAAAAAATTCATATGATTGACCCCATATATATATATATATATATATATATATATGCGTATACTTCAATGGTCTTTGGATTCTCACACAGTCAGTGGTTTTTTTTCTTTTTTTTATTTCTGTATATTATTTACATATGATGTTTGGTTTAATTTTCTATCAAATTATTCCTCATGCTTTTTATATGTTTCTTTTGTATCAACTTGAAAGCAAAGCATAGAGGGAACAAAATAATGTGGATCTAACATTTTGACAAAAAAAAAATGATGACAAAAAGATAGTAATATGAGACAAAATTTGACGTCATACAGTTTTGACAAGATTAGGAGGACTTTTCACACAATAAATTGATGTCATTAGAACTCCAAAAGAAACAATTTTGACAAGATAATGAACACAATGTTAATAAAAAAATTTCTATTAAACATAGTCATTTTTTACCAATTGACATTGACTAAAATTTGTAACTAATATAAGTTTTGTCATCTTGATGACAAAACAAATTGAGATTATCGTGCAAATCAGCCACATCATCATTCCAAATTGTGCTTTATGGTGGAGGGGAAATAAATAATCCTTAAGGTGAAGCTTATTAAAAATCATAAATTGTTTTCTAAAAGAAACTCACTAAGGTATTCACTTTTTTTTTTCTTTTTTTAAAGAAATCATGGATGTTCAAAGCACATGTAGATTCATTTTTGGGAATAATTTATGAATTATATCATGGAAAGAGATTATGATGGATTTGATTTAAAACTAGGAAATTGCTTCATGTCCCATCTTAATTACTTAGATCTAAATTAAGTCAGCATTTAAGAAGCAATCTTAAAGTAGTCATATAATTAGGAATTCTGGAGCTAAACCTATCAGCTAGGGTAGGAGCCAATGAATAAAGGAATTAAGACAACAGTGAGAAAAGATTATTCACATATAGTATCACAAGTACATCACAATAATCTCTCATGCAAATTGAAATTTTATGGACTCCGACCATTGTTCTTCTCATGAGAGCAAGCATAAATTGAAACCGAGAATAAAACTCGAAAGCAATGCACCTTGAAACCAAAGTGAAATGCTCAACAGGTGATCAATCAATTCAAGAACAAACAAATTTTCACCTAAAAGGCCAAGTAACAAAATATTATTCGGAGAAAAAAACAAAGTAATGCTCAACAACACAGAGTTGACAGGGCACAGAAAAGACGGTGAATGAACCATCATCTTTAAAACCACAGGAAGGATTTCTGTGGTTTTAGTAAAATGTGTAAATAAGGTGGATGTGCTAAATTCACCATTAAATGTACAGCAAAAATGTGCTTGTGACTTATGTATTTCTATATACTTTGATTTGAATTGGAATCATAACCAATGTAATCATTAAATTGCAAGGGAAATTTTCTTGGCATAAACCTATAGAGGTCCACGTATAACTATGTGCGATATTGTGATTCTCCTTTTTTTTTTCTTGTCAAAAATGTAGATATTGCAGAAACCATGAAGGTAAAGGAATCTTTTAGCAACATAAAATATATATCTTCTCAAACTCTATTCTGTATTTTTTTTCTTCTAATGTTTTGTTATTTTTATGATTATATACTATTTATATGTCCAAATTTTTATCTCAATCTAGGATGATTAATCCTTCTAATGCAATTATAGCATCCCTAATTTTATGAATTGTTTCAGTGTACCAACTTTAGACCAGCTCTTTCATTGTGTTCTTGATGCTGAAGGCAAGTCATTAGGTACACCTCTCCAATCTGGCCAAGTGCTGTTAGCTTATTTAAATTCAGACATGCTCTATATTTCTGTGACTTCCATTATTTTCCTTAAATCATACACCAGAAACTAGACCATTACCACCCACTTCTTTCCTCAGTTGTCTTGTTTTCTCTTTGCAAGAGAATTAAGTTCGATTTGAGTAGGCAAAATAAATTCTTGCAAGTTGAACATATTTAAAATAAACATTCAAGCATAAGTGAATACTTTGCAACCATTTCATTACTTCCAAAAAAAAAAAAAACTCTCTTTCTGAGTAGTTTACTAGTGACGCAACTCAAATCCGGTGACATCAAAATAGACCAACTTATGAAACTTTGGACTCTGAGATAAGTCATGTCTTTGAAAGGTTAAACATAAACCATAATGAACTCACCAAACATACCACAGTCCTCAACATGATTACGATAATTTAAAGCTTAAACATAAACCATCGATATTATGAGAACTTGTGGGTTGATCAGAACAAGAACTAAGATACCAAAATAGTGGTAGACAGTGTGTTTACCTTTTTAATCAATTTAAATGTCTGAGAATTAAATCAACAAGTAAATAACTTTGGTACACAACCACAGAAAAAATATCTATTAATTTGAAGGAAAAGAACTAAAAAAGAAAATAGGAAGTTGACTTAATAATCGAGCCTCCACAGAGTCACAAGGCCAATCAGCCATAATAGAAAGAACAAAAGAAAACCTTATATGCTTAAATGCACTGGCACATGCCCATACCATGAAAGAAAAATTCTTGATAGCAGCTCTAATTTTTTGTTTTAATTATGCATGCAGGAGGTGTCAATGATAGGTAATCAAATTAAAACAAAATGTATAGGCTTTAACAATGAAATTTCTTTGCATTCATCATCTTGATAAGCAATGCAGAGGACTTCTATGCAAGCTTGAACATGTTAAAATAAATTCATTTAAATAGCACTATATGACATGAATTAAAGTATAGAGAATTAATGTTTTATTTATGCAAATTTCAAAGGTCAATTAATGAGAATTCCAGAAGATGTTCATCCCAGGTAGAAACCAACACAAGTAGAAAATCTCTTCCATCGTTGAGAAGCATATGCTTGTGACTCCCAATCTAGATAATAGGCAATGGTATCCGACATATGTCCTTTCCTAAAGATAAAATAAAAAAAACACTGAAATTAACACTCTAAACATATTGTTAGATCTGTAATAGCTGATTTTGTACACACGACACCTCTAAAAATTATTAGTTTACTTTCAGGTAATAACCATTCGGATAACATGACAAAAGACATTAAGTGTGACTTTGAGGGCCCAATACATAATTTAAATATAAAATGACACTTGATAAATTATATTTAAAACATATTTAGCCTAGTTACATTGAGCACTTTTCAATGTATCAAACTTATCGATAAGTAGGGAATGATCATTTTTTTAAAAAAATTATATTTTCTATCAATCTTTTTAAGTTTATCATATAAATCATGAAATACTTTTAAGTAGGTCTTCATATGATAAAGAGGCTACGAGGTAACTTATTACCTCACAATAAAAAATTATAAGGGTATAATTTATTATTTTTATGTTGGATTATTCTTCCACCTTCGACCCATTAGTAACCTTTTGAGTTTTTTAAATAGAAGATTGTTTATATTCTTTTCTTCTTAAACTATGATTATCTTTGTATCCCTATTTTTTGGAAGTAATCTATAGATCTTACTTGATAGATCATGATTAGAAAAAAAATTGCTAAGAACCTTTAATATACTAATAATATCCAAGAATAGAATAATATATCATCAATGGATTATTTTGGCATTATCATAAAATGCTAGAAATCATATTAAGTGAACTTAAGCCTTTATGGGAAATTATCAAAGTATGCCAAATATAAAAAATGATTTCACATATACAAATTTTATTAAACTCATTTCGATTTAAAGCATAATACAAAGCATTCATAGCTTTAACATTCAAGTGAAATAATTACTTTTCATGATTTATCTATACTT
This sequence comes from Musa itinerans, assembly GCA_001649415.1. Taxonomy (NCBI): domain Eukaryota; kingdom Viridiplantae; phylum Streptophyta; class Magnoliopsida; order Zingiberales; family Musaceae; genus Musa; species Musa itinerans. The sequence continues at coordinate 7,330 of LVTN01000011.1, read as the reverse complement.
CAAAACAATCTATAATTTTAGAGTATTTTTAAAAATTATTTTTAATAATAAATCATAAATCATGATTAAGTGAATGTAAGAAATCTCTGATTTTAAATATTTCAAGAAGCATAATTTATTCCATTGAATGTGTAGGACGTATAATCGAGTGTCTCTCTTGATTGTTCAAAAATAGCATTAATTTTTCTCTCTCGAATGTTAATCTAAATAAAAGATCTAGACTTTGATACCATACCAATTATTAAGAACTTAATAGTATTGGAAAGAGGGGGGGGGGTGGAGGGATAAATTAGTGGTATAACAAATTTTAATCGATTTTAAATTTTGATTGAGGAAAATATATTAAAAATATGATTAACCAAATATTGAAGCAAGTTAAGTGAATGATAATATGAAAGCATGGTCAAAATTCACAAGGAAAAAAAATAAACTGATTTATATTAGTTCAATTTTTTTGACTTACATCCACTCTCAATTCTTTTTCTTTCGAGGCTATTATTTTCATTTTACTACTAATAAGCAAAAATTAATTATCCTTCTTAATTTTTTTTTATTTTTTAAATTAAAAAAAGAACATTCATACTCACTGTTTTAGAAGATATCTCTTACTTCTTATTACTTAGCGTTACAACTAAAGTCAAGAGGGAGGAAGAGACACAAACAATACTTAAAGAGAGAGTTATAATACTTTACAAAATTAAGAATGAATGTTTTTAGCTAAACCCAAGTAAAATATTTATAACCCCCAAGAAACTTCAAAAATAGAGTCAAAACTTTAAATTCTTAAGATTCAAGATACAAGTAGTACTACCATTGATTTTGGATAGTACCATTATTATAATATTTCAAATACAATTACAAATATGGACTCTAGCAGTATTACTATCGTAATTTTTGACTTAGAGCCATAATACTATGCTCTAGCAATATTACTATCATAATTTTTTATACAAAGTTATAATGTTAGACTCTAATGGCACTACCACCATTAGTATGACATGACATTACAAAACTTGATCTTGGTTGGTACTACCATAGCCATAAGCAATACCACCATTGCTTTACCTAGTTTTAAGTCTCATGTTTAGCCTTCTCATGATCCAAATTTGGTCCAACATTGAGCTTAATGACCTTCATAATATGTAGTATTTGAGCCTAATTCTGATTTAAATTAGATTAAAATATTCTCAATCAAGATCTTGACTTAACAACCACTCATCCAACATAATTTTGAAGCTTTCAACATATTATATACTCTTCTGACATGTCATTCAATCTTTCAACACTTTATTCGAACTTTGATATATCGTCTAATCCTTCATCATGTCAATTTTATCACTACATCCTATCTTCCTATGTGATATTCGATTATTTTGGTATGATGTCTAAACTTCTAGCATAAAGTCCATTCTTTGATATATTGACTAATCTTCTGGATTGATGTTTACATGATAATTTTTTAGCATAATGTCTAATTCTCTGACTCAATATTTGACTTTTTGGTGATCCAAATCTATAATCAAAATATTTGGCTTAATAGCATATTAGTTTATCAAATTTATCAATTAATTTTATCATAAAAATATAAGATTTAACAATTAGTACTCCTTTGAGTCTCTATAGTCCACTAGTATTATCATGCTCCCATTATGAGTTAATTGATCGATATCTCATGGCCTCTTTATATATATAGTGATGCTCTAATGAAGCACGAATATTAGCTATAAAATTTGCATCGATATTATTATCATGACTCTCATATTGATTGTAGACTAATTCCTATGTAGCTCACCTATATTATTCTTTTTGTTCGACCTAAATGTGGACTACATTAATCATTGCTTACTATAAGGTTATTTCAAAAATATCTTTTGATCTCTAATGGACTTTGGTGTATCATGAGACATCATGATATTTGTCAATTAAATGTAATTTTAAATAAATTATTCCATCATCACAACTATTATAGTCACAATGGATATACTATCAATAATAGTGGTTCTCTAAACAATGGGCATGATCCCAAGCTTTATCAATTTAATAAGTTATGATTATTTATGATCATTCGAGTAAGGATGTGGATCAGACCTAAAAGTAACAAAATAATAGTAATTAGCTCTAATTATAATTATTAGACTATAATAATCATATTAAATACAAGAGAAAACTTTAAATAATAACTAAATTAATAATAAAATAATTAACTTTAAGATATGATTAGACCTAATTATCCCAAATTAGGCTTAAAAGTTCACAAATGACATTAACAGTATCCAAGAGAAACATATTAATCATATATTATACCTCCGAATTGACCCTAAAAGTAACAAAATAACACTAATTGACTCTAATTAGATGTTAGTCATCATAATAAATACTTAGTAAACAATCCTAAGTAGGTTTTAAGGTATGAAAAATAATAATAGAATCATCTAATTATATTTTACTCATATTAAATACAAGAAATAAATTTAAGAAAAACTAAATTTATAATAAAGCAACTGATTATAAGCCATGATTAGGCCAAATTATCCTCAAATTGGGACTAAAAATAAGCTAATAACCCTAATTATGCATAAAATTAAGACACCAATCATATGTTAGAAAGCTGTGATTAAACCTAATTACCCCAAATTTTCCCTAAAGTAATAAAATAACACTAATTATTATAATTAAACATTAGCATCATATTAAATATACAAGAAGAATTCTAGTTGGGTATTAATATATAAAAATTGATAATAGAATTATCTAGTTACGTTTTATGTATATTAAATACAAGAAATAAACTTAAAAATAAATTCATAATGAAATAACTAATTATAAGCTGTATTTAGGCCTAATTACCCTCAAATTAAATCTAATTATTAGCTAATGGCTTAATTATGCCTAAACTGAATAGAAACACACTAATCTTATTTTAGAAAGATGTGATTAGGTTTAATTATTCCTAAATTTGATCTAAAAATAAGATAATGAATCTAATTGATCTTAGATATTAGAGTGAAACACAATGTGATTTAACCGAATTATCTTGAATTAGCCCTAAAAATAATGTAATGGCCTTAACAATGCCCAAATTGTGTCTAAACTAAATTGAAATGGTGGAACCAAAAGGTCGAAATAGCCATGATTTGACCCATTAAATTGGTATAATCCGCATCCAATTATTACTGATTGATATAGGTTGACAATGATTGAGTTTTAATCATTTCCCCTAATATAGGGATCATACTAGGCAATACACCCTCACCTATTACATATCGCCTAATATAAGCTAATCTATATATAAATCAATATGTATCGACTTTAATCTAATGTATCAAGTGTTATAATAAATATTGATATAAATTAACTTATCACCCTAAGTGTGGCTTTAAATAACGATGTTATATTGGTTCAAAAATAAAACAAAAAAAGACTAAAAATTAACTTCTATGCCAATTATAATGTTTTTGATATCTCAACAAAACCACTAAAAGCCTATACGATAATGTAGTTGGATTGTTTGACCTTATGCATGGGTTTATGATCGTTTTATCTTATAGTCTGATCTAATGTAAAGGACAAAAGATTTCTTTTGGATATCTTATTATGGATAATATCAAAACTAAAAGAAAAGAGGGACAATGTTAGGAAAACACAAAGGGAGGGGCATCTTTGTAGAAAAGTAAAAAATTAGAGACTTTTTTAAGGAACCTGAAGATTTAAACTAATTAATACTTATTACAATATTTTTGAATAAAGTTATAATAATTTGGTATAATAACAAAAAAATTATAAATTAATTAAAAATATGATAATCAAGTAATTGATAATAGGGAGAATGACACATAAGTAGCATAGTGACATGTCATGCTTATTTGGCTAACACCTCATCCAAGGCATAGTCTCACAAAATCAATGACATGGTCTAATCCCCAAATAAATTAAAATAAAAAAAAATCTAAATTTAAATAGAAAAACATATACTTTATATCAATTAGGATAATATACTTCCTTTTTGAATGGTTTTTGATGATAGGATAACTTTAAAAGGGAATTTAAATTCTAATCAAAATATATTAAATAAGAAATAATTATAATTAAATATTTAATTATTAAATTTAAATATATCTAGATGATTCTAAATCCTAGTATAACTCTCTCTCCTCTCCTATTTAAGAATGTGTAAATCTCCCTATTTATTAATAATTGAGCGAATTATCTATTTAAGAACTAGATAGTCTTCAAAAAGAATAAGTTCTTGAACTCTCTTAATTTTATAATTATAATAATTTCATTATTTTATTTTAGCATAAATTATTTATATTATATTATATTATATTATATTTTTATTAATTATTTTAATTTTTATAATGTAATACAATAAATTTTTTATTTATTAATTATTTAAAATCCAGTTCTAGATTATAATTCTAACTATAATTTGTTTGATCTAATCAATAGTTAATTTATAAGTTTTTATCTTGAATATAGATGATTTATTAAATTTTAAATTTAGATATATTAGTGTCACCAAGATTTTAATTTAAAAAAAGAGTTCTAGGATTTAATTTCTTAGAAATCTACAAGAAATTATTTTATTATTATATAATTTTTTATATGTCTCAAATCATTCTTATAATTTTATTCTAGATTTTTGAATATTCTACTAAGAAAAGAAAAAGTGGAAAGGAAAACAAATTGATTCAACTGAGAAAATTGAGTTGGCCTGAGTCAGACCTCCAAACAAACTTGGTTAAAAACTAGCCAGTTAGCAACTTACACAATATTTGATTGGGGTTTTTGCCCAACCTTAACATGCAGCTTGGCTTAGTATGGCTTTGAGCCTATAGTGTAGACTAGGTCATTTGGTGTGCTATGATTAAGAATCAGAGCTTATAGCTTAAGGCATAGCATGACCTAGTTTGATGTAGCCTGAAGTGACTGACCTTCTATAGTTGCTCAATGACCTATCACATGGCACCTTCGTACTTGCCATCCGTTTTAGCCCATTGCGAGCTACTCTAAAGTTAGCTTAGTATCATGTCAAGCATAGACTTAGCTCAGCCCATAAGCCCTAGTATCATAGCACATGCAAAGCACGTGACTAGGTTGGTGGGCCGAATTAGAGTATGACCCAATACTATGCTAAATACAACTTGAGCCTGTTAATCCTATCCTAGCCCAAATATAGGATTAATTATAGCCCATAAGAGCCTAACGCTAGGGTTCATTGTGTAGACTAGCCTATAGCTTATGGCCAATTTGATTGGAGCAAGATAGTTAAAGATGATTTTGAAAAGATCTTGATTGGTTTAAGCCTATTTAGCCTAATTAAGTTAGTTTAAGATGTTCAAAATTGATTTTATGAGGATTGAACATTAATTCAACTAAGATTCCAATTGATTTGAGTCTAGTTTGAGCTAACTGGACTAATTTAATTAGAGTTCAAATTAAATGATTTGTTATTAATAATTTTTATGATGTTACATGATAATATTGTATCCTAAGACTAATATGTTATGATATAATATGTGTGCTCAATATAATATAAGGATAATTGTAGACAGGTGAGTAAGAAGGTCAATATATGACATTTTGCTTTGAGAATTTAGTAAAATGTAAGATGTGGTAGCTAAATGATTCCTCTATTTTTTAAGAGAAATATATCTTTACTTTAATAGATAAGAGATATTACTTGTTGGAGGAATATATCTCTACTTTAATAGTTAAGAGTATGATATGGATTTTCTCTATTAGTTGTTATGAAGCTCATCTCGAGGTAAAACTTTTACATCAGTTAGTTAGAAGAGTGCATGATCGGGTGTCCAACTTATTTCACATGTTTATAAGACCTATTATTAATCTTGTTATTAAAATTAGTTATTGAAATTATGACTATATATTTTTTATATATTGATATTCATTCATGATATGTAATTGATTTTGTTACATGTTTTGAGAATATATTTAAGAGGTCCTTACTCAGTTTACTAATTTCAATTATTTGTTTTTAGATTATTTTTAATATTATAATATTGACTAAGATGTAGAGAGGGTCATCATCTACTGCTAGCTAGTGCTGTGTGATGGACTTCAATTTTTGCAATTTTATTGTGAGCCAATAGCACTTTATTTTCTTTCGTATTAGATCTTGTTGCTTATGTTACATTTAAAATTTAAATAAAATAAAATTAGTTAGTTTACATACTGCTCTGTAATGTTTATAGGTAGAAAGTATGTCATATTCTGTAAATGCATGAATAAAAAATTAACCATAAGATATGACACATTGGATTGACGGCGATTGATGTAGAATGAGTAGTAACGAATCCTTTTTGATAATATACAAAAGAAAGAGATGAACAGATAGATACTAACCAAAATATATAATAAAATAAAGAGATAAAAGTAAAATTCAAAGATAAAAACCTCACACCTCCACATGGATAATGGAAACATTCAAAGAACTCAATTCATTGGTTTATCTTCTGATTAATATTTATTACAATATTCTATTTCTTTTTATATAACATTACAAGAAGAAAAATAAAATTATTAAAATAAAAAATATTACAATTTATCAAATTACATATATAATATGTTACCTTTGAGGAAAGTAATAATTCTGAATGAATATGAAAAATAATTATCCTCACTTGATATTATTCTTTCCTGATAAACTTTAATATTTGCATAAATGAATCTTCAATCAAGAATGAATCTGATTTCTTTTATATTTTTCTATATTTACTTATTTTTTCTTTTTTTTGAGTAGATGTTGACATATAGTACCTTGTTGCATATACAAAATATTTCTAAGCTAATCAAATTTATTTAAATAAAAGATAGACTAAATTGATTTCTTGTCATAAGTTTTTACTATGTAGGAACTCACCCCAAGTTCATATAATTAAGATATAGATCAATTATGATGATAGAACATCTTCACTAAACTAGAAGAACTCTTGACATCAATATGGTGATGACCACTCTTTAGGTTAGTTTTGGAGAAATATTTTAATTATATCATCTTGTCCAACATGTCATCAAATGTAGGTATATACTTAATTGCTATTTTATTGATGATTCGATTATCTATACATATTCTACAACTACTATCTTTCTTCGGTATGTGCAATATAAGTACTGCACGAGGGCTTCAGCTTTTGTAATTAAACTTTTTCATAGGAGTTCATCCGCTTATCCTTGTAGTACAATAAGTTTTAATGGATTTATCTTATAAGATGACTCTTTGACATGGATATAACCCATTTTTTGTTCACCAATACTTATGGTGCAATAAAAATAGGTCATATCTGTTAGGATCGAGAGCACTAAGAGG
>LVTN01000010.1:1159945-1173562 GCA_001649415.1 Musa itinerans | reverse complement strand
GGGAGGCACCCAAACGGGGGCCTGCTTTGTACACCTCGGAAACCCTCGGGATCTCATCTGGGCCGCTTGAGCTGACCCAAAAATTAGCGCCCAATAGCTTGGGTAAAGAATTATCTCTATTGAGAATAATTTAATAGACGGTCGAGATTCGCCTTGAAATATCATGGACGGTCAACGTTTCATTATCTTGTCCAAATGACGCTAACGGCCGTGATCAATTCTTATCACCGTCGGATTCACTTTCATCTAATCTGGGTCGTCCATAGTAGTCGGATTGAGCCATTTTGAAGGATTCATATTCATGGTGAGGTATGTGTGTTAGTGGGGTATGTGTTAGCACACAGATCACCGGTGAGTCGGTCTGGTTCATTCTCCGGCGAAAATATAAATTTCTTTTGGTGACTCTTGATTGCGTGGAGAGCAGGCGTTGCGAGCAGAACGAAGAAAGTTGTAGCAAGAGTTAGATTCGCTAAGAGCGGTGAAACTTGGTTTGAGAGTTGGGTGATCTCCTCTACTGGGTAGTCTTTTGGCTACGCCTTCAAACTACGTCGATGATCCTGTACAATAGGCCTGCATCGAGGGTGTCCCGACTCGGTCCCTCCGATGCTTAAGTCAGGAAAGCAAAAGGGGAGAAAAACAACGGTATCAGTAGTTAATTAATAGAGTAAAGAGTCTCTTTTTCTTACTTGCCTTTACTTGGTTTGGGGCTTGGCTTTTATACATGGGTATTGAGCGACCTGTACGTGTTTTCGCTAAGGCCCCTCTTACCTTGTATAGCAGAGGCATTAATGAGGGCGACTTGCTAGCGTGTGTCCCCTGGTGCCTATGGTGAATCATTGGGGGGATACTTCTGGGCTGACTTCCTTATCGCTTTGGGTTAGGTAGGGAGTGGTCCCTTCATCGATCATCGGAAAGGTAAGGCTGGTGAAGGCAGACCATGTCATTAGTTAGTAATGCAGATGTATGGCTTTTGCTGATGTATCAGTCAAGAGAAAGTCATGTGGGCTCATTTTTTGAAGTCGGGGCAGGCAATCCGACCCTGGTCCCCGTGTTTTGGTTTTAGGCATTATCTTTTTAGCCCACGTGGTGAGGGGAGCTGGTGGTGCCTAGGATTATCCTTAATTCGATCATCGTAGCGGGAGTATCGATATCAGTCTATTGTAGCAGGTCTTGATTTGACCATCATAGCAGGAGTATCGGTATCAGTCTACCATTGTGACTTCTATCGTAGCAGGTCTTGATTCAACTATCGTAGTAGGAGTAAAGACCCACCACGATGGATTTTGGCTCAATTGCGTTAGTGGGATGAAGGACCTGTCATGGCGGGTTCTGGCTTGACCGCACCAGTGGGAGGAAAGGACCTATCATAGAGGGTTCAGGCTCAACCACATGAGCAGGAGAAGGGACCCATCGTAGTGGGTCTTGGGTCAATTGCATAAGAAGGAGGAGGGACCCATCATAGCGGGTTCTGGCTCAACCGCGTTAATGAGAGGAAAGGACCCACTATGGTGGGTTCGAGCTTGACTGCATGAGTGGGAGAAGGGACCCGTCATAGCGGGCCTTGGCTCGAACACATGAGCGAGAGGAGAGACCCATCATAGTAGGTTTTGGCTCGATCGCGTCAGCGGGAGGAAAGGACCCACTATGGTGGGTTCAGGCTTGATCGCATGAGCGGGAAAAGAGACATGTCATAGCGGGTCTTGGCTCGACCACATAAGCGAGAGGAGGGACCCATCGTAGTGAGTTCTGGCTCAACTGTGATAGTGGGAGGAGGGACTTGACTAACCATGATGTTCGGTTAAGTCATCACCATCGTTACGAGATGAGTCTGATTCGATGATATGCCCTCAAAGGACTCAACCAAGCATACCACGTCCTCGGGTCACCGATGACATCTCTATATCATAGACAATATCTTGAATTATAATATAGGTAAGTCTTGAGGGACTCGACCAACTCAACCTACGTCGAGAATCGATTTCTCTCTATAATGATAGAATGTCATGTGGGTCAATCTAATTTACTCACTTTTATCGACTTAATATTATTGAGATAAGATATTTTGGTTCGGTCTGTTAATATGACATGTCATACATATATATATTTAATATATATCTATATCGTATGCAAATATATATATATAAATATAGTAAATGTATAGTTAAATACACATCACATGAGTAATCACATCAGATGATCATGGACCACAGCCTAATATGATCAAGTTTGAGCTATATAACATCAGTCTATATAGCATCGGTCTCATTATCGTGATCTCATCACGATCAAATTCTCATTGCACAGATCCATGAATATCATAATATATATATACAACAAGCAATATAAAGTAATAAAATATCAAATAATATAATAAGAAAAAAAGAGTGCATATGTCATGTGTGTCTCTTTTTCCTGCATACCTTAGCTTGGTCCAAGGCTTGATTTTTATATATAGACACTAAACGACCTGAACATGCATTCGCTAAGACCCCCCGTACCCTGTATAATGGAGGCATTAATAAGGGTGGCTTACTAGCGTGTATCCCTTGGTACCTAAGGCGAACCGTTGGGGGGATGCTTATGAGCTGATTTCCTTACCGCTTTAGGTTAGGTAGGGAATGATCCCTTCATCGATCGTCGGAAAGGGAAGGTCGGTGAAAGCAGATCTTATCGTCAATTATTAATCTAGAGGTATTGCTTGTGCTGATGTATCAATCGGGAGTTAGGTGATGTGAGCTCATAAATTCGAGATAGGCGATGCGATGCCTGATTCCCGTGCTTTGGTTTTATGCATTGTCTTTTAGCCCACGTGGCAATAGGAGCTGGCGGTGCCTAGAATTATCCCTATCAGTATGCATGTGGTATTTCTAATATCTGACCCGATAGCGTCGGAGTCCTGACCCGTAACACTCGCAGTTTGGACTTCCGGATCCATTGACAGCTCGTGGAATTCTTCTGGAGAAGTCCGGACTTCTCTCCACCCGACTCCGAAATCCAATTTCCAGAACATTTGGGTTCGGGTTCGACCATGTTACTTCGCGTTCGTTGGCAGATGTTGGGCGGTGTCCAAACTCGCAGCCTCCCACGTAACCAACCCAAAACTGACTATAAAACGACATCAACCCATATCTCCTTAAGCTCGCCGCTCCACTTTGGCCTCTTCTTCCTTCCTCTCCCATCGTTCCGTCTCTCGAGAGCCATGATCTTGGGGACTCCCTCCGCTCTCTTTCTGCGCTCGCCCTCCGCCAAGGCCTCTCCCAGTGGCGCCGCGTACTGGCTGCGGTCTGGCCTGAGAGTTCCGAGGGAACGAGCGAGGAATGGGTCCGTGGTCCCCATGGCGGCCGGCGAGGCCAACAGCCGCCCCATCACCGGCGTGGTGTTCGAGCCCTTCGAGGAGCTCAAGCAGGAGCTGGCCTTCGTGCCCTCCGTGACCGATAAGTCCATCGCCCGGCAGAAGTACTCCAACGAGTGCGAGGCCGCCATCAACGAACAGATCAAGTGGGTTCTCTTTCCACTAAGTGAATGTTTGTCTAATTTCCACGCGGATGGTCTATGTTTGTTTCTTTAATGCATTTATTATGCCAAAATGCGCTTTCGATTCAAAAAAGTTCCTCTGCCCTTTCTTGAACATTGATTTGTTCATTGAGGAAGACCATAATGCTTTTGTGCTTCCTTTTTTACTTGATTATGTAAATTATTTTTTATGTTTGCATTTCGAGTCCATGTCTAATGATCGGTTTTTTGGTTGGGGAAAAAACAGTGTTGAATACAGTGTATCGTATGGCTATCATGCCTTGTTTGCATACTTCGATCGTGACAATGTTGCTCTAAAAGGCCTTGCCAAGTAAGTGTTTGATTATTTCAAGAACCTTGTGTTCTTTATGCTAATTAAGTTGCATTTTCCAATTTAAAATATACTTGTAGGTTCTTTAAGGATTCAAGTGATGAAGAACGGGAACATGCAGAGAAATTAATGGAGTACCAGGTATCTATCTTTTTAATCTCTTATTTATATCTAGATGCAGGACCGTATTGATGAATTTTATCGTGCTGATTGTTTTCTGGGTATCTTTACCAATAGAATATGCGTGGAGGCAGAGTGAAGCTCCAGTCAATTATGATGCCCTTGAATGAGTTTGATCACCCTGAAAAAGGAGATGCACTGTATGGTAAGACTTTTGTCTGAGTTCCAACATTATCTATTCCGATGCACACATGAATTCCAAAGGAATCTGGTTCGCAAAATTAATTATTAGACAAGGGACGCCCTTGTATTTCTGTATTGATAGTTGCTCTTGTGAACATGAATGCTCTAAAGACATTTTGTATCCATGTCTATTGCCTAACTACTACTTATGCAATCATAAAGAAATGAGATTATCTGAGAATACTTGGGCAATCCTTTCCATGCATTCTTGAGAACCTTATTTCAGGTATCTGCGAGTCATCTCATATGCAGACAAGCCATCTCAAGTTATAATTGAGTCCTTCTGTCTCCTTTTTTGGATTTTGTGGAACTCAATTTTTGAAGGTTCATTACTCTCTACGTGCCTGACACTTTCTTGCAATCTCTTGGATCTCACCGCTAAGGAAATAAAACCTTAGAGAGAGCTCGCAAGGGAGAATCTCATGAATATGTCTCCTTCCACACAATGGCAGTTTTCTTGCCTCAGATTTGCTGCCACCCCTAAAGGTAATAGGATCTTGGAGGCTTCAGAGAAAGGATAGGTTTAGCAAGGGGATTATATTGGGATTTAAACTGTCATGCCTATGTGCTGAACAAAGGAAGATGTGAGTTTTATGTAAAATTCTTAGATGAGTTGCGGACAGAGGAATTGTTTCACGGATCATTAGTTTTCAAGGCTTGCAAGGAAGGACAGTAACAGGAGGGAGATTATATTTGGAAGGTCAATTGTCATGCCTTTGTGCCAAACAGAGAAAGAGAGAGATGAATTCTACTGTAGAATTTTAGACAAGTTGTTTGATTTTTTTTTTTTTTTTTTTGTATACTTATCTCACAGGAAGTATTAGTCGTGCCACCAGAACATATCAATCTAACTTGGAACAGTGCCATTTAAGTACATGAGTTCATTAACAACATATGTCTTAGTGTTTACAAACTGCCATCTTGATCCTGAATCTAGTAACCTATTTATTTTACTTAACATTGAATTTTAAATCATACCGAGTTTCTTGATTTTGAAAACATTGTTTAGAGGCAGTGTCGTAGCAGGAAGATAACTGTGAAAGCAGTATCGGTAGCACTTGCTATGTTTTCAGATCATTCTGTGGCTTTCTCTCAGCTTCTCATATAACAACGTTCAATTACTGTCTTGTTGGGATGGTAACTAAACATTTTTATCGTGATGTATCATTTTGGGCTTTCTTGAGCAGTTGTTCCATGATAGTTATAGTTCTTCCTTGTTTGTCTTGCTTTGCTTTGTAAATAATTTTATTTGGATTTTTTGTGGCGGTGATAGGCATTGGTTCAGCACTGATTATTTACTTGTTATTTATCTGCCATGTTCCATTGCTTGGAAGTATATGATATATATATATATATATATATATATTTCCAATTTCAGCGATGGAGATTGCCTTGTCTCTCGAGAAGTTGACAAATGAAAAGCTTCTTAATTTGCATAAAGTAAGCAACTTCAATCTCTTGATCCATATTCATTAGTTGCTTGTTTAACTGCATCTGCTGATTTGTGTATCGTATTATTTCCCTGCATGTATAGGTAGCAGAACGGTGTCATGATATTCAGATGGCAGACTTCATTGAGACTGAGTTTTTGGGAAAGCAGGTCAACTCACTTAACATTTTCATTGTTTTCCGCAAATTCGTCCTCTGTGGTAAGGAATTAAAATGGTGGTGACTTTCACTTGAGAAACAATTTTCAAACTCGATATCTGGCAATTCTTGTTGCTAAAAGATGAAGTTAGTTCTTTAAGTTTCATGTTTATTGTTGTATATTCTTCTTTGCTTGAAATCTGCAAGTCTTAAATCTGTATATGTTTAGCTCTGTTGACGTACCTCAAGTGCTTTCAGCTGACACGGGAAGGCTATTTTTCCTTTAACCTTTGCACGTTGCAGGTAGAAGATATAAAGAAGATCTCCGAGTATGTTGCTCAACTAAGAAGGGTGGGCAAAGGACATGGTAAGATTCATTCTGCTGAAGATATTATTTCCGTTTAGATTGGTGATTCAGGAGCAATCTCTATTGGCATTCCTTCTTTTGGGTGCAGGAGTGTGGCATTTCGATCAGGTGCTTTTAGGCGAAGGAGAAGAAATGGTTGCTTGAGGAAACATGTTACCTTCTCATCCTGCATGCTTCTGTTACACGAGTGAGTCCTTTACATGCTTTTGTTGCTCGAGGAAACATGTTGTAGCTAAGTAGATCACTCTAGTCCGGCTTAGTTGATGCGTTTAATCGATGGTATTAGCCATGATTCGACACTAATCTCCTTCTGGTAATTCTGCCATTGCACTACTGCATGTGAACCATCATCTCCTCCTCCCTGCATTTGAGCTTCTTATCAGGGTGTGCCAACCGATGTTTGTGTTACAAATGGGACAATAGATTATGAGGATTAGGTGGAAGAATCTTGCCCCGGAAGTTAAACCCATGATTGGATAATTAAGTAGGGGTTTTGCAGAGGAGACAAAGATGAGTTGGTGACATGCAGATGGTCACAGGATGTCTCGTTGTGGCAGGTGCATGGCAGCTATATAATTTACATAACTTCCTTCTCGTATACTTCTTTTCAAGCATGCACTTAATATATACATATATATACAAGTTGGACTATTCTTGGGATAATATATGTATCCATTTCGATCCAATTAATCTAAAAAGTATAATTTGTTTTTAACCGGCAAACCATAAGAATTAATCTAACACGAAAAAGGATTTACACATGGAACTAATGATGCAGGACTCGAGCTTTTAATGCTACAGTGGATGAGATCGAGAGGTGTCGACGCATGCGAGCCAAGTCCGCATGCATTGGACGTGACTTAAGGCAATGACCATCGAAGCCCGTCATGATGGACCGACTCCTTCCTGCTTTCCCAAAAGAAAAAGAAGAAGGCAATGACATGATTGGGTCCATGTCCTTCTCGATCGTCCCTCAAACGCCTAATCATTCTTGTCGATCACTCCATGTCTCTCCCCAACATTAATTGCATGACGGCCGATCTGTTGCTGGATGAGCCGGCAAAGTTGTTTTCAGTCATCCCATCTCGTCCGGCGAATAATGGAGAATGATCTGATCGTCAACCTAATATAACCGACTCGATTTAACGTGACCCATCTTGCGAGTTATCGCATATAAAAAGATCAAAATAATGTTCTTAAAATGACCACAATTACTGAAACTATTTGGATGTTATACTTGTATTATCGAGATTATTTTGGCTGATAATGAGATACTTATAGCATTGTGGTGCTTTAAGCCACCGTAGAATGGGACAGCAAAAGGCTGCAACAACCCTGCGCTCGCCGATGCTTTGTGCTGTTAATAGCACATTCTAATGAATCCATCCTCGTTTCCTTTTTCCCAATTACCAAGTTACTGTTACTGCTGCCGCTACTACCACTACTACTGCGCTTAGTACCCACTGCTACTTAGTCTGCAGCAGCAGAGAAGCTCACATGCACATTTTAACTCTCCCTCCTCCTCCTCCTCCTCCACCTCCACCACCACCACTGCGATCTCTCCGCTCGGCCATTCGTCCTTCATGTTCTTCTGAACTATTTTAAGTAGTAGTAGTTGTTGTTGCAGTCATCGTTATACGCCTCATTGGTTTGGTTTGGTTTGTTTCGGAACTTTTGGTGGCCGTTTGGGATTCAGCTGGATAGTAGAGATGGCAACGGCGCTCGAGTGCTGGTCCGGACGGCCAAGCACGGACGAGGACATGGTGGAGCAGGTCCTCATGCAGACCCACGACCGGTCGGAGGCCTTCCACCGTTCCGCTGCCTCCTCCCCGGCCTGCAACTCCTCCCCATCCTCTTCCTCCTCCTCCTTTTCCTCCCCGCCTTCTCCCTCCGCCGCCTTCCCTCCTCCCAAGAGATGGCAGCGCATCGGCCGCAACTTCGCCGGCGCCATCGCTGCACTCCGCAGCTCCCTCAACCTCGACTCCTCCCGCGACCCTTCCCCCGCGCGCTTCGACCGTCTCTTCCGCGGCGGCGGCGGCGGCGGCGGCCAGCCCCCTGACAAGCTCGTCGCTAGTGCCCGTCGCCACTTCGATTCGCTGCCCAATAGGTATTCGATCACTGCAATTGGATCCCTTCCGCCTTCTTCTTGGTTCCATTCGCGTGAACTGTGATCACGAAAAAAGTCCTCTTTTTTGTCCGTGGGCGCCGCAGCTACGCTCAGGCAGGATTTGATATGAAGGATGTGCTTCTGCATGTGAGATTGATCGAGCAGGCGTCGGCAGGCGACCACCCCGCAGTCCACCTCCAAGAGATTCACGACGATGGCGGGGCTGAGAGATCCATTTTCCAGCTCACATTTGCCTGCGGTTCGCCGTTGTCATGGCCGGCGATGGCGGAAGCGCTCGATAGCTCATTGATCTGCTGCAAGAAGATCCAGATCTTCGAGAAGAAAGGCTTGACCCTCGGGGTCGTCTCCGTCTTAGTCCAGCAGGGGAAGGAGAGGCACTTCAAGGCCCGGATCGAGGCCTCGCTGAAGGCGGCGGTGAAGAAGCCCAGGAACAACGGCGTCAAGCTCCCCTTTGGTTTGTGCGGTCGCCAAGAGGAGCGCCCGAGGAGCGCCGAGGAGGATGCTCGCGGGGACGGGAACGACGGGCAAGACATCGACGGGGAGGGACTCCGCCGGATTCAGCTGCCGAACCCGCTCCCGATGTCTTCCGTCGTCGTCTCGATCGACGAGTGGCAGAGCATCCGGTCAGGCGGGGACGAGATAAGGAGGTGGGTTCTGAGCTCCGACGAGGTCGAGCTCGTCGACCGCACGGGGCCTAACTCGTTCAAGGGGGTGCACAGGGGGAGAAGAGTGTGGGTGAAGAAGCTGCGGGGGTGCGACAGGGGAAGCGCTTACGATGTGGAGGTCAGGCAGGACTTGTTGCAGCTGATGAGCTGCGGGCAGAGGAGCATCCTCCGATTCCATGGCATCCTCTTCCAAGAGAACCAGGGGCTCTGTGTCGTCACCAGGATGATGGATGGAGGATCGGTGCACGATGTCATGCAGAAGAACAAGAAGGTCCCGATGAGGGAGGTGATGCGGATGGCATTGGATGTTGCAGAAGGCCTCTTGTTCATGAACAATCATGGAGTGACCTACAGAGATCTCAACACACACAGGATTCTGCTCGATAGGCAGAGAAATGCTTGCCTTGGTGACATGGGCATCGTGACTTCTTCTAACATTGCCGGCGAGGTCACCGAGTACGAGACCGCCGGCTACCGATGGCTAGCTCCTGAGGTCAGTGTTCATCACCACTTCCATCGTTC
The DNA here is from genome assembly GCA_001649415.1 of Musa itinerans. NCBI lineage: Eukaryota > Viridiplantae > Streptophyta > Magnoliopsida > Zingiberales > Musaceae > Musa > Musa itinerans. Next base: position 1,164,086 of record LVTN01000010.1, on the reverse strand, counting down.
ATGTTCTAAGATAGAACATAGTGTGTGAGTCTGATTAAGATCAGAATTAAGGCTTCAACCACCATATTAACCATAGTTAGGAGCTTCAAAATCAATGATGAGCTTGTTATGAATTGTAGTAGAAATAAGAATATATCATGGAGTACAAATACCGGGATTAAGCTTGCTTTTAGTCATTACATAAAGATTTAATGTCGATTTGTTGATCACCCACAGCATCTAATCGTGTGCAAATCGATTTGTTTGCTGCTAGCTTTTTAAGCTAATGGTCTTCTTGGCTGCTTAAGATCTTAGAAGAAGATGGCCATATAATTTGGGCAAATTGAAGACCTTTATAGCTAGTCAATGCGCTTTCTCCTGTTCTCAGCCTTTACGGTGTTTCTATGCTTTTGTCTTTGATTGAAACATATGACTGGCTTCATTTTTCATGAGTACTTCTAAGATCATCAGAGGATGTTTATCTCAGTAGCTAATGGCACCTTATGTCTGTCTATAAACTTCTCCAAGGCATTGCCAGCTTAGCTACCTTTTGTATTCCAAGTAATCTCCTGTTAAAACTGGTATTTGCACATTGCTGTAGAAGAAAAAAAATCCTTATCATCAGGATTTATGATGGTGTTTTAAGTGCAATAAAATTGCCTAATCTGACTTTTAGGCATGTATTCAGAGAGAACTCGGAGATTCGTAATTAACTTATGTTCTTTTTTCTTAAGATGCTAGCTTATATTCGGTTATCTGCTCCGATTAGCTTAAATCAAACATAGTTAGATGTGATGAGCAATGCTGTTTTACGCTGATTATGTTGCAGATAATCGCTGGGGACCCCGAGATTGTTTCAGAGACTTGGATGAGCAATGTGTATAGCTATGGAATGGTTCTCTGGGAAATGGTAGCTGGTGTGGCAGCCTACTCTTCTTATTCACCGGTCCAAGCAGCGGTGGGGATCGCAACATGCGGGTTGAGGCCGGTGATACCTGAAGACTGCCCTCAGGTTCTGAGGTCACTGATGCACAGGTGCTGGAACAGTAACCCAGCGAAGCGACCTCGGTTTGCGGAAATCGTCTCGATCCTTAGTAAGCAAAATGTTTGATAAGCAGCTCAATTTTTTTAGTTCTATGCAAAAAAAAAAGGTTTTGTTTCTGGTGGTGGTTGGTTGCCATGGCTTGCAAAAGAGAGTTCTGTGTTTGGCAATAGGAAGATTTGTCGTTGTCGTCCTGTTTACTGTTGGAAATGCAAACACACCAATGGACATGACTTGGTTGAAACTATTGCTTCAGATTGTGAGCCAGTAATTGACTTGATTCTTTGCATCAATATGTGGTTCTATCTGCACTAGAAACATTTGGATATGCTGAAATCTTGCTTTCATTACACTCTCATTCTGTCATGATCTGTAGGTTGTCTCTGTTATCAATCATCATATGACCCACTTGGGTTTCATTCTCTAATCTCCTATCGAGCTGTCCATTTCCCCCCACCATCTGGTCCCTCACCAACATGATGATGGCTACACAAGACTACAACTTCAATTCTGTTGCCTACCACAGTATTTTATCCTGACTTGATTATATATATATGCTGTTCATACAAGTAAACCAAGTTGATTGATAAGTCCAAACTATTTCATTCCTCACTTATTTTGACATATGTGTGTGTGTGAGAGAGAGAGAGAGAGAGATTTGCTCTATTCACATGTCAATGAAATCATAATTCCTTACAGTAGAAGATGGATTGAAAATTAAGAACATGTAATGATGAAGGCTTTGAAAGTATCAGAGCTAAAAATACATAGAAATCAATTTCTTTCAACATGAATAAATTGGGGTAGTACTTTTCCCAATCTCCATGAAGAGCACAAAAAAGAACAACAAGAAATACTTGTGCTGACAACAAATTTTGACTCCAAGAAAATTTCTTGCTCTCTGGTGTTTGAGCATCAAAATAAGGGACTGGTAAAAGTTGGCTTCCTCTCTGCTGTCAACAGACCTTTTACTACCTCCCTTTTACTCTTTATCTTTATTCTTGTTCTGATCTTTATTTGTTCCTTTTTCTTTTTGTCTTCTTTTCTCTTTTCTTAATTCTTTCCAGCATAATTTGCATTCATCTTTTCTTTTAAATGAAGAAGATAAAGAAAGAAGGCAAAGTAACTCATAAAAAAGGTTCCTCCAAATCATCAGTCATACATACCCATCAATAAATATTCATCCAAAACATTGATCTTTCGATCCTAATGTAGTATAAGAACTATTGAGGTTTGAAATCTAAAAGAAAGAAATCATTCATCGACCACTGTAGATTCCCTTCTCGCCTTAAAATCCTAATAGAATTCGCCATCAAAGTACCTAAAATAATGATGGTTTGGCTTCACATGTCTCTGTCTCTCTCGAGATGAGCCATATTTCTTGCCTATCGGCATCAAACTCTCCGTTCTCAGTAACTCCACTTTGTTGTCACTGTGTTGGTGTTGTCATTGAAGATGATGTTATGGTCTGCCTTAATTCTGAAAGAGATCCACATGAGATTGATTCATGTATGTCCCACCAATTCCTTATCCCAAACAGAGCTGTGATCTAATCGTTTAATGCCTGTTTATAGCTTCAGGATGATTCAAAAAGAACAAATCGGAGCCTTTCCAAGAAAAAAAATGTATCACTATATCCAGATTAAATGAGAGAAGAACAAATTGGATATATATATCATGTATCAATTTAAACTCTTCCTTCTTCTCTATTGGATATTTGTATCTATTTTATTATTATTTTTATTTTTATCACAATAGGATTCAATCAGAGATCTCTTTCAAATTAAGCCTAAATGATGTTTAAGGAGTACTAAATGAGAGTCATATGATTATCTATGATTTCAATATATATATATATATATATATATATATATATATATATATCACCGGGAAATTCAAGCCATTAACATGACGTATATTAGTTAGTTAAGTGCATTATCAATAGGATAATATTTATATTCTAAAATATTTTGATATAACTTAATCATAGTATAAAATGCTTATAAGATAAAAAATTAAACCTCAACAAGTGAAATAATCATGATATTGGTGTTTTGTAAGTAAAAAAAATTATAATATGAGATTTTTAATCCTCTCAACATAAATGAGTCTGATATATATCATCAAGAAGTTAATATTTTGGATATGAAATATATGTTAATTTAGTGGTGGTGTGCCCAACTTATTTATCATGATGATTTTTAATGTATATATTAAAATAATAATAATAATAATAATAATAATAATAATAATAATAATAATAATAATAATAATAATAATAATAATAATAATAATAATAATAATAATAATAATAATAATAATAATAATAATAATAATAATAATAATAATAATAATAATAATAATAATAATAATAATAATAATAATAATAATAATAATAATAATAATAATAATAATAATAATAATAATAATAATAATAATAATAATAATAATAATAATAATAATAATAATAATAATAATAATAATAATAATAATAATAATAATAATAATAATAATAATAATAATAATAATAATAATCACTCATCGTTGAAGCTTACCATCTAATAATATTCTAATGGCTATGTTTATCTCTCGATCTGACGTAATCTTTGTGTCACCCTTACTATGTGTTGGGTTGCCGGTCGCCGAGGAATCGCCTTAAGAGAACATCCCGGAAGATCCGAGGGGGACGGCACACCCGATGAGGAGTCGGCCGGGGACGAAGCTCTTTTCGCCGTAATCCGCTGCACACGTTGACAAATGTGCACCGACATTCGACCGGAAGTGTCCGCACAGCCGTCCGATTCGACGACTTCCATTGGTGCGATCTCAGTCACCTGACGCACGTGTTGAGACCAAGAAATGGATCATTTCGTTCGAAGAGGATACATTATCTTATTACTAATGAATGATGCCATGTCATTCCACTATGTTGGAGAATCTACACAGTGTCGATATTCCATAGCACACATCCTTATTTTATTACTCTCTCATTCGAGATGTATTGCCTGATGCCTTTTTGTTTTTTTTTACCTCGATGAATTATATTAATATTATTAATTTTGTGTCGTCGTCGTCATCGTACTCAAGATGAAAGAGTTGAGTCGAATTAGCTTAAGATTT
>LVTN01000010.1:1130358-1157858 GCA_001649415.1 Musa itinerans | reverse complement strand
GAGGGAAACGCTACTGTCGTTTCGTCGACTTTGACTGTGTTTGGATTTGGTGGTGTTGATGACTTCTTGTTGCAGGAGTACTGGGAAGAGGTTGAAGAGTGCTCTATTGTGGGTTCTGACATCGGCTGTTGTCTGTGGACTTGTGCTTGGGATTCTTTATGGTAAGATCTTTCTACCAAATCTTTTTGCTGTTTTTGTTGTTGATAAATGTATCATTTTCTTGGAAGTTAGTTAATTTTCCTGAGAAAGCGAAAAGAAAACACTTGATTTTATTTAAGATTGCTGTGATCAGATTAAGGTTCATGCTTTTGGTTTTTACCGATAGGGCCTATACGTGCAATTTGAAGTTCAACTTAGTTGGATAGATATTAATTACTGTCTTGAAAGATTACTGTGTGTACCACTTGTTAAACTTGTTTGGTAACTAGACAAGATAGCAATTCAGCTATCATTCACTGCAGTTATTTGTTGTATGACATTGTTCGAGAATATTGTCTCATTTAAAATAAGATATGTAGGTTGGATTTTTAAGTGGGTGATCTGAGGTTATACATACTCCTGAAATGTCAATGTTCTTCATTCTTTGGCAGGGTGGCATACTTCATTCATTTAATGCTTCTGAGTCTGATATGGTATTTGAGTATTTTAGTCCTCCAAAGGAGTAAATAGAGGCACATGGATATTCCAGTTATGAGCACATCATCTTTCAAGTCAAAACAGATTGTCATGCATTTTATGCTGCTTTTATAGTTGTCATAAAGCCTGAAAACTTCTATCTGGAAAAAGAAAGGAACTCAGAATATGTTGATTCTAGATACTGTGTTGGTTCTTGTATGTATAGCACTGTTATGCTTCCCATCAGCAGCATATCTTTGGGCAATACTGTTAAAACCAAATAAAATCTTTGAGTCAGCAGTACTAATATGATGGTTGCTCACAATTGTTCCAGTTTAATATCAGCTATTATGGTTTAACATAATATAAACATAAGATTATGAACATAATATTTAATGTATTATGTTAATAATATCAGCTATTATGAACATAAGATCTAAGGACTTCAAATCTGAAAGCACCATTCTACTTCTTCGATGCATGCCAGAAACATGGAGGTTGATATATCAGCTATGCTACCTGTTTTTATTTTAAAAGAATAATCACAGTCGAAAAAGTGGAAAGAAAGCTAGAATTCATTTTACACCTGAAGCTTTCCAGGCTGTAGTTTTCAATTCTCAAATACCATTAGATCCATTTGCGTCAACTCTGTAGTGCTGTTATATGTTTGTAAGTTTTCCAATTGACATTCCTTCATGGTATCAGGACTAGTTGGTAAAGTGGACTTTACAGTTAGGCACCTCTCTTCTTCTGCTACAAGTTTCCCCAGTTCTTGGTCAACATTCTCAAGTTCTCAACCTTGCATAGGGTCAACGAATCATCTGGTGATATTTCTTTATTTTCTTTATAGTTTACTAATGCCTGTTTGGTGCATCAATATTTTTGTTATTTGTTTGGAAATATACATGACTTATATGTACTTTGTTGTATTTAATGGTGCACATGTGAAGATACATAAAGCATTGTAGTTTCGAATCTGATCTTGCATGTTCTGTGAAGCATATTCTAAGGTCCCATAGATTTCTATTGGGTTGCAACTGGTTAAGAAGACTTGAATCAAATTGATAACCTTTTTAGAATTGATCTGGACTATTGTCCTATCAGATTTTTAAGTGTGGTTATTGCTAATTCAAAGAAAATGTACTGGCATTACACAATGTTAAACCCTCTGGGATAATTAAATTCATCTGTATATCATTTGATTTCAACTCTAAGTATATTTAGATTAAAATTTTTGAACTTCATTTCACTTGAAATCAGGGTCTGCAATACCGAATTGTACCGCCTGATATGGGCGGTACGTACCGGTCCGACAAGCTACCGTACGCGGACCGCCCGCTACCGGTATGGTCGATTTTCGCTGTAGCGGTGCTACAGTGCTCGGTACACCGTATCGTACCATACCGAGCTCAGGTCGAAACACCGGTACGGTACGGTATTGCAAACCTTGCTTGAAATAAACCCATATGCTGCGTCAATGAAGTTTCACGCCAAGCATTGGGAAACTTCAATGATAGTAATCCAAATTCAAGCCAACTCAACCCTGCTTTCGCCCCAAGCTGAAATTGATGATGATATTTGTCACTAATGTTTAACAAATATGCAAATTTTGAAAGTAAATTTGTCTGAGTTGATTTAAATTCAATTAGATACCGTGTTATATTGTTTACACAAGAACAAAACCTTTAATAACTTAGTCAAACTCATATGAAGCTGTTCATCTACCTACTATTCATAATTTTAGGTTTTCACTTGAGACAGAGGTTGTGATATCATCTAGATTGAATTGTGGCTTGAACTTATGGTTGCACATTCTACTTATTTTCTATAAATTAGATTTTCCACTAAAATGCGATGCAACAACTTCCAATAAGCCCTCAGTTCATAAAAATCCAACAGAAAGAAGAAAAACTTAATTATCTCTGGCATGTATGAGTGAAAATGACTGCTGTTTCATGCCCAGCTAATATATTCTGGAAATTTCTGAGTCTTGGTTTTGAGGGAAAGCCTTAGGATGGCTCTTTGTAATTTAAGATTCCATTAGATAAATTAGTCCAAGAAGCCTGATAAACATGAATATTATCTATTTTTTTCTTGGCATGCACATATGGTTGCATATGAGTAATGCATTTATGTGTCTAGGAACTCTTGCACCCATGAGCTTTCTCTAGTTGGAATTTGGGATGTGATTCTGTGGCACTTTTGTATGATCAGCAGCGAAGGTTTATTGTTACTTTATGCAATCTAATGCTCATGCATTTTTTTCTCCAGTGTGATGCATATGGAGCACCCGCTTCTTCTGAAACAACCTGGACAATGCAAACCACCTTTCCAGAATATGTGGTTGCACTTGCAACAATTGTTGGATCAGTGCTTTTTACTGTATGTTCCATTATTATATACCCTAATTCATTAGGTTATTTTCCTTTTTCATCACCTTGAAGCATATTCCAATATTATAATAGTGTCCGAGTGTTTGGTCAATGCTTGTGGTGTTTTAATTTTTTGTCATATGAAATGTTTCTTGAACTTTTACTTTGTGATAGAAAGATCTTCACTTGTGGTATGAACTGTGAGGTTGTAACATTGGTGCAAAAATTTATGGTTGGTGGTGTAAATTTTTGTCCCACACCCCCTCTTTTTATCCTAGTTTTTATTGGGCAGCTATTTGGTGGTGTGGGGATTGCTTGCCTTCCACTGGGCCTCATTTTTTCATTCATACGGCGCCCCAAGGCTGTCATAACTCGGTCACAATATATCAAGGTTTTATTCTGTCTCAGTTTCTAGCTTGTAATATCAGCTAATGCCTACAGTAGTACATGAGCATTAACTGGCTTCCTTTAGTTGCCTATTTTTGATGTGTAATCTCCTTGAGATCTCATAGGAAGCCACTGAACTGGGAAAAAAGGCTGGAGGATTGAAGAAAGCTATTGAAGCTCTTCACCAGGAGGAGAGAAGTGGTTCTAAGGGGAGAAAATGGCGCAAAAATGTGAAGGCTGCTGAAAAGGTGCACCTTTTTTTAATATTAAACTGATCAGCTGTTTTTATGAGTTAAGCTGTGATAACATGACTGATCATTTTGATGTAATTTTTATGCTTTATCTTTCATCAAATTATACATTGATTCAACTTGTACTTCATATCCCTAATTCTGCAATCATTTCATATATTATTGGAGCCCTAATTATTGTTCTTATATACTGGTCTTCTTAAAGCTTTTCTTGGTAATATATAAACAAGTACACATGGTCTTTATGGGAATGGTTATGTACATTTTTGTTCTGCATTGCACATTCGATGTGCATGTTGAAGCAATTCAAATATCTTTTCATGCAATTTTTGGAATCATCCTGTGATGACTAGAGATTATCATGGAAACAAGGGAACATAATTTTGGGGAACCCTTGTTATTTTGTGGTCACTACCGTTCACTCAGGATAAACGATATTGGAAGTCTTCACATGCATATCTAGTTTTTGTATGAAACGAGCAAGGTGCTTTTTTTAGGCATATCTTGGCATGACCTAAATTTCTAGTGTTTGTTTATTTGTAAATGGCATTTAGCCTCGGGTGTCTATGATTCTTTATGGAGTTTATTGGTGATAATTCTAAATGATTCATATCAAGGTATGCAATTTCGTACCGTACTGAAGTTTCGACGTCGCCTTTTCCTTCTCCCACGCGGGGCGACGTCGCCTCGTTTATATATATATATTCTTATATATAAGGCGACGTCGTCGAAAAAGGCAATGCGACGTCGCCTTTTATAAAATATTTATATATAAATATTTATATATATTAATATATATATATATTTCGTTCCGTCCGGTAACAGGCGGTCCGTGTACCGGTAAGCTGACGGACCGGTACGTACTGCCCATACCGGACAGTATTATTCGAAATTGCATACCTTGATTCATATAATACTGAATAAATTATATATTTTGCAGAACCCTTGTTATTTTGTGGTCATTACCATTCACTCAGTATGTAGCAATTTTGGTCATATAATACTGATAATTCTAAATGATTCATATAATACTGAATAAATTTTATATATTTTGCGGAACCCTTGTTATTTTTTGGTCACTACCTTTCACTCATTATGTAGCAATTTTGGTCATATAATACTGATAATTCTAAATGAATCATATAATACTGAATAAATTTTATATATTTTGGGTAACCCTTGTTATTTTGTGGTCAACTCACATGCGTATCTAGTTTTTGCATGAAACTAGGCATGACCCAGATTTCTGGTGTTCGTTTATTTGTAAGTGGCATTTAGCCATGGGTGTCTATGATTCTTTATGGAGTTTATTGGTAATAATTCTAAATGATTCATATAATACTGAATAAAATTTATATATTAGCTGTATGATTTTCTAATTTAGTAGAATTGGAGAGAGTAATAATTTTATTTGCTAGAAACAAGTATAATTTCCATGAATTTAAGTGTAAATCATGTGAACAAACTGTATCTACCGTACTATTTTCTGACGTGACTTCTAGGACTAATTCCTCATTTACCACTATCTAAAATTGTAAAAATATACTATTCTTATTTTAGAGTTGGTACCTTTTTAACTTGTCTAGAAGTATTTCATCATTCTGTAGCAAGTGAAGCATGGAAAAGGTTCGTTTGCCATTTACATACAACTGAGGCTTTTAAGAAAATTTTTAGGATATAGATGTCAACCGTTGGCCGTATGAAATTCATTAGGTAACATCACAAGAAATTTTTTTGGACATTCGGATCTTACTGCTTAATGGTAACAGGAACCTTTTTGTGAAATGAAATACGTAACTAGTGAAATCATCATATATTTTCTTCTGAGCAGGGGCTCTACAAAAAGATATTGCTCTTTTTATATTTCGTCTCTGCATTTGCATGGTTTTTGTTAACTTCTTACTACCCTTAATCTTTTGGTCTGTGTTTTCTGTAATAAAACTAGTTTCATAAACTGTTTTTCTTCCATTCTTCATCTAAAATATAGGAGTTGTTTCTTTTGGAAGATGATATGAAAGCTTTAGAAGAAATGTATCCACAAGGAGAGAAGGTGATGATAGTTGCAAGAACCTGTTTATTTGGTAGGGTTACTTATCCTTTTCTTTGACAAATGTTCTGTATTTTTGTCCATACAGGCTGAGACTCTGTGGGCTCTAACTGTTCTTGGCTACTTGGGAAAGCTTGTATTAGGTATCATTGGGTAGGTGCTGTAAGCTAATTTCCTTATTAAATTCTTTATGACCCAGATTGCTTTAAGATGCTTCATTTTAATGGTATATATTTGATCATCATCACTTGCATTTCTTGACTGTTTCATTTTTCATTGTCTTTTGATGGCTTTCTAGTTTCTATATGACTTGAACTTGTTCAAACTATCGTCTGTTTAATAGAGAGATTATTTCACAATAATGTGTGTTTATTGTTATATCCTCTCGTAATTGCATGTGTTTTCTGGTTTCAGGTTGATTGTTTCGGTGGCCTGGGTTGCACATATTATTATATACTCGCTTATCATCCCACCTATTTCTCCTTTCTTAAATGAAGTTTTCATCAAGTTGGATAAAGTGTGGGGTATGTCGTGTCAACCAACGACAAACATTTTTTCATTTGACTTCCCAGGATTTGCCTAACACTTCTTTTATCAGGTCTGTTAGGGACTGCAGCATTTGCATTTTTCTGTTTCTACCTACTCCTTGCAGTGATTGCTGGGGAGATGATGCTTGGATTGAAGTTGGTTTTTATTACTATCCATCCAATGAAGTAATTGACCATGTTCCTTTTGATTTCTCATCAAGCTTAGAATGCATATTCTTTTTCCACCGGTCAGCTTCCTGTTGTCTAACCAACTTGATTCAGGTGGGGAGGGACTCTTATGAACTCCTTTCTCTTTAATGTGGGGCTCATCCTGCTTTGCTCCATCAGGTTTGTATTCTAAGCTGATGTTACTGTGTAATTCAGCTTCATGTGGATAACATATATCTAAGAATTGTTTGTGTGTCTCCTTGCATCTTAATCAAGGAAGAGACCTGATAATATAATTGAGTTGCAGTTTAACTTGCAATTATTTGTTATTTTCTTTTGAATTCTTTGAGAATATATAAAACTGTTCAACAGCAACGAAGTGAAGCATCAACTTTAACGATTAGGTAGGATGAAGAACTAACTAGGACTTCTGAGATACCTGTTCCATGATCAAACGTTTATTGGTACTGCTGCTTTGTCAAAGCAGGCTTCAGAAACAAGACTGGCATCATTTTGAGATGATTCTTCTCCCAATCCGAAATTTATTCTACTCAGAGCCATCTTTTTTGTAAAAGTAATTTACGACGAGTGGCACATTGTGGGATAAAATTAAGGAACCATAACTTAAAGAGATTTTTGTTTCTCCTAGAACTTTTAAAGAGAATGACATTCATGATCATTAAGAAATGTTGTGGAGTTTGGACATCCATTTTGCGTTGGTGTATTTAAGATACTTGTTCTTTACCTTCATCGATAGAAGGTGTTGAGTGTTTGAGTTCCATGAATTGTCTTTGAAGATTTGACTTTCCCTGAGCTTTTGTTTTGGTGTTTATGTTCAATGGCATCTTTGCAGTGTGATTCAGTTCTGCGCCACAGCTTTTGCTTACTATTCACAAGCAACTGCCGCACAAGAAATTTTTGGCCACACGCTGCAATCTCTACGTGGAATCAAATATCTATACAAGTGAGCACAGTGTTTGTTTTTATCATGTCTAGAAATTATGAAGCCATAAGATCAGGATATCCAATCTAATTTGGACACCATAAACTCTTCTGATGTCTCTTTTATTGATCTTTGTCATGCAGGTATAATGTGTTTCAATATGGTTTTGTTATTCTGGCAATTATCACACTCTTCTGCTATGCTGCATTTGTAAGTTTGTGGTTTGTCATATATCTAGATCTTTATTTGCATTTCATAGTTTTTTTATTTCATCTTTGATTCTTTCAGGGATGGAAAAAGAGAAAACCAAGTGGCAGCTTCCAACTATCAAGTTGATCTCTGTTGCTTGAGACGTTTATGGTTATAAGTTGGATGGTTCCATGTATGATCTTATACTGGAGGTGACCATTTGATGTAAAAAATAGCCAATGTAGGTTTTTGATTGACTTCAGATCCAGCCTTGTCGCCTGTTGGTCTGGCATCGTTGGCATATCTTTTGGAAAAACTAATCCTGTACTTTTAAGTCTCTGTATGATCTCGTAGTTATCAGTCAGAATATGCATCTTGGTGCTGCTAGAGTTAAAATGTATAATCATTAGTTGTATATGGCAACTGCAGAGTAGAATTTAACCACGTTTTATTTGTCTTGTCTTCCTTGTAGTAGAGGAGGTGATATTTGACTTGTTCAGTCAGGTCAACTTCATCGAATTCCCTGAATCACGGTCGGATGGGTTGGACGCGTGTGCAAGAGTTGGGTTTGAAGGTCGCCATGTCTTTGCCCAAGTTGCAGTGGGCGATCCAGGTTAAAAGCATTAATTCTTCTACCAAGGTTTATTGCTAATAGCATCTTGCAGATATCATTCATTCCTAGTCTATGATTACCATTTTCTGTGTGAAAGAATCGGTTCGTCAAGTTGGCATCTTTCTTCGGTGGATCCTTCTATTCGGAGTCGTGGACCAGTGGACCCAGGCACTCGTCGCCACGGTGGATTATTCGGTACGTTTGCTGACTAGTTGATTGAGCTTCGACCGAAATAATGGGGGAATATCTGCTAGTTAATTTTTGCTATCGATTTTGGTTTTCCGAAATATTTGTATTAAGTTGAGACGCTAAAGTAATATTCTCCAATCAGAGTATAGGATTATTATTATTATTATTATTATTATTTATTTGGAGGAAGATTAAAGATTTTACAGACTCCCGGTGGGACGCCAGAGAAAATTTGGCCTACAATAGTGCAAAATGACCGGATCTGTTTCACATTCTTGTAGGGTTTCGTCATCTGTGTGTCGTAAGAGCGTGAAGATTTTGGCGCACCAACTCGCGATGCAAGGCGCCGCTTGGCGAGACATGGGTGAGGCCCACTCCGCTTCTCTCTTTTTCTCCCTCTGCCTGACTCCGTTTCCTTGGACTACTTGGTCGTGCTGATTCCGTTCGGAAGGATCGGTGACCTGATGTACGACATTAAAGATGGCCGCCGAGAAGATCGGGTAAGAAGCACGGTGTCCGTGACCGCTGGTCCCGATGGCCCTCCCTCCATCGACCTAATGAGTCGCCTTCGACTTCTCGATCTCCATTTCTTGATTCTCTTTGTGGTCGGTCCGCTGACAAGGTCGAGCTCCTCGTCCTTCTCCATTTTCGCACCCCATAGGATTTTATAAGATACGGATATCTCTTTCTTTTGCTTCTTCGACGTCATCAATCAATCATTTCCCGTCATGTGCAGGCGACGACACGGGATTTCTGGTGATTCCTCAAAGTGTACGGGAACTCAAGTGGAGGGGCGGATCCCACTGTCTTCTCTAAAGCGAAAGCCCGCGAGGTGGTGATCGGACGGCGTTTGGTTGATTGTTTGCAGGTTGGAGGCGGTGACGCCGGCCGATCACGTACAAGTGGCAATAAAAAAAGGAATGGAGGAACAATTCGTGCTAATTAAAATGAGGATGCCGATAGAGGAAAGGAAGAGAAGATAAAAGGATTTGATTGTGAGATTAGAGAATAAAATAAATAAATAAGGGTAAAAAAAAGAAAGGAAAGAGGAAGAAGGAGAAGGGAGGAAGAAGAATAGTGGAGGAAAAAGAAGAATAGAGAAAAGGGGCAAATAGAGGAAAGAAAAAAATCTTGGGAAGGGAAAAAAAAAAAAAGGGAGAGACGAAGACCTAGAGGAGATCTAATGTGATTGAACTATAGATCTCAAGTTATTATTATTATTTTTTCTTATGGAGGTAAAAAAACCTTAGTCCTTAGGATGGAAAAAGAATACAATCTTTTATTAGTATCTTTATTTGTGATATAAGAGTATACGTATATATTATGATGTATAGTGTAAAAGTGTACATATGTATTATGACATGTAGTGTGGAAGCACGTATGTATTATGATATATGATATAAGAATACACATATATGTTATGACGTGCGATATAGAAGTGCACGTATATATTATGATATGTGGTGTGAGAGTATACATATATATTATGATGTATTGTGTTGAAGTACATGTGTATATATACGATAACGTGTGGTGTGGGAATGCGCGTATATATCATGATATACGGTGTAAAAATTCATGAATTTGTTATGTTTTCTACATGTGCATATAAGTATTCTGAATTATTTTAATATAAAATTTTATCTCTTTATTTTACATATATTATGTTGTACGATTATGCTAGCTAAAAAGGTCATATGATGTGGTATATATTATGTTGTACGATTACACTAGCTAAAAAAGTCATATGATGAGGTATTTATCGTTAATTATCTTATGCCAATGATTTTAAAATATGATATACATGATATGATGTATACTCATTGAATAAAGTTATAAAGGTTTATACTTGTTGAATGATTATTCACTATAGACTCTATTTTATAGGTAAGGATATTATTATTTCACCCAAGTGATTAGGTAGGGAAGGGAGTACGTTACAAGCCCATACTAATACACGATGACCTATGAACATTTTTTGTGCATAAATTTTAAACTTGTTATATTTATTTTCCTTTAGCTAGATGATATAAGTACATAGAGATGTCAAAAGTAATATGCATGGGAAAAAATTTATCATTTTATTTAGTAATTAATATATTTTAATTTTAAGATTATCTAATTTTTATTACATTCAATATTGATAATAATTATGCATATTAAAATATGACATCTTATTTTAATCATGCTACAGGGTATAAGTGAAGCTAGAAGTAAGATGTTAATGATATGATTAGTGGATCTTTCATTCAACTCTGTTAGTGCATCATTCATTCAACTCTCCGCCTGCACCTTTTCGTGTGTTGTATGTACGTCATCTAGGTGTAACTTAGACCCAACACAACCTTGAAAAATATGAATTAAAGATAAATAATTTGATGAAAATAGATTCTGTTATCAACAGTAAGCACCCCTAAAAGAAATATTAATTGCAGAACCTAAAGAATTGACCATTAGCATATGATTAAAAATCAAATAAAAATAAAAAGAAAACTGAACTGATAGGTTTTATGATTGATGCCTTCAAAACTCGGGTTTACCTACCAACCATGGTAGCTTAAAGCGTTGACCCAAGTGCGATAGAATCTTATAAATTGGACCTGCAACCAAAAGTTAATTGGTATAGACAATTACACCCAAAAGAAGTGAAAAAAAAAAAAGTGGGCGGACATATGATATATATCATGATAGCCAAGTAAATCTATCCCAGAAATCACAAGATCGATTATTCAGTACCTTCTCATTATCTACAAACGCCACAGGTATTAAAAATGACAGCTTGCTTACGCTGGAAACAGCAGCAAGGCTTCCACTTCCAGCACTCAACTCTTTCCTGTAGGAGTCACGATCAAAAATACGTCAGGAAACTTAGGGTGGTGTTGTAACATCGAAGTATAACAGGACATGAGATGGAGAAATCAACATCGATTAAATATTAGCTCAAACAAATATAATTTTGTGATTCCCTGCAAAACGCAAACTTTCTTTCTACTCTTATAACGACGACGACGACAGTTCAAAAATAATGACGGCAGTTCAAAACCTAACTTGAGACCAATCTCAATCGAAATCTGAGCTCATTACTAACTCTAAAAAATGATGATGATGATGATGATGAAAATTAGAAAGGAAAATGCAGAAAAACTGAAAATGGCATCCCCTAAACCTAATTAGAATCCCGATCTGAAACCCAGCGTAACAAAATAACAACTGGACTAGATTGACCAATCAGACCGCATCACGAGAGGGAGGGTAGGTCCTTTGTTCGTTTCATGGGACGGCCTCAGTCATATCCAGTTACAAGAAATTATTTATGCTTATTGATTTCCATCAGGCATTGACTCTCCCTAAACCATTACTATACCCTCATGAGATTAAAATAAAAATAAAAATTTGCATGTAAAATACACTAATTATTAGCTAACATCCTGTTAACGATAAGACAAGTGATTTGACTTGACTTTATTAGTCACATTAGTAACACTACTCATCGACACACGTGCACAAGAGATCCTAATAATAACTTAAATCTCAGAATTCTCAGATCCGGTAAGCATAATGGACATCCTCATCTTTACAAAGAAAACATATCTAAAATCTTTGTCAAAGTTACTAACACCTTCCTATTATGACAAAGAAAATGGCCACCAACTAAGACAAACCCACTGATACCTATTTATTCGAAGCCTCTTTATATCGCACAATTTAAGCGCCTCACATTGCGTAAATATTTAAAATTCAAACATCCCACCATTGCTCGTGTCAGCGAACATGTTTCCTTGTCCTACAATTGGGCGATCAAAGGATCATCACTAGGATGACCTTATTCCCCTAAAACCAGAATTTGATAAACTAGGTCAGATATATTGGACTCAAGAGCAGGCACTTAATTTCACAGATGAAAAAGGAGATGCCGACAAAGAGATCACAACCTGTTTTCTTGTAAGTCAACAAAAAGTGTTCATCGGCTATTAGAACCACTATTAAAGTATGTAATACTCCGATGAGTGCACTAGATGGATCGTGTGCACGATGAAGGACGATATAACATCAATAGAGCATCCACACTAGAACTTAATCAATCTATATGCTCTAAGATGTTACACGAGCTAGAAAGAACTGTTCTAGTAGCCTGTTAAATCTCCCAAAGTAGATGAGCCATTAAGGCGACGTTTTCTTCTTCAAAATAATCCTTGAATATCCAGCAGTACCTACAATTCGGTTGTTTAACATAGATATGTGTGACAGACTAATAAAATAACCAATGATCACTGTTGGATAGACGACAAATGAGTGCCATGTGACAAGGAATCTAGTCCTGTAAACTAATACAACATCCCTCCGCTTGGGTGTAACATTAACTAATTTAGAACAAATAGTTTTTGAGAGCTGACTATAATGATTTTTGTATGATGCTGCAAATATAATTTTCTGCTTCTCAACATCGTAGATAAAAAATATAATATGTTGAAGATACGGTAGCCATGGCATCAAGCAGAAGAATGAAGGTAAATTTCCAACAACCTATGTTATTGTAAATCTAGCTAAAAATGAAATGCAGCAACAAATAACAAAAAACATCAATGACTATCATACCGTCCTTACATCAGCTAAAATCACTGTAACAACAAGATATAATTAGGACAGAACTGCACTCCACTAAGGCTCAACTCCAATACTTCTATCTACGCATCAGCTAAATAGTAATCATCGCACAACAGCAAATCAAGTCCATAACATGACCCATCTGATAAAGTATTTACAAACATTTGATGGTTTATTGCCCTCAACTAGTCGGCAAACTAAACCAACAAGAACGGAAATGCAAAGTAACAAGTATGTTAAAAGATCCAATTGTCTCCCTTTAACAATTTACTGTGTCAACAATTGATACAAAAGACACCGTCTATCACCATATAGCTAAAAGATGCTGGAACCCAGACGTACACTAGCAGGGAAGAACTATCATATATAATGTCAATACTCAAAACAACATGAGAAAAAGACGATGCGAACCCGACAAAAAACTACATTAATACAAAACGAAAGGTGCATTTCCTCCTTCTCAGGACCCCATTTTATGATGTTCAATGTGTGGACATAAGACCCACTAGCTGTAGAAGATATAAAAAGCATAAATTTTACAGTTTAAGTCCATGGAAGTACGACAATAATAGCTATACTGAATCTTCTAATATGAGGTATGAACTACATACGCCTACGCTTATTAAGTTTAGTACTTAACATACTCATCACTATACTCTATGCAAACCTCTCAGGTTGGATGCACCCAGTATAACCCACAAGTCATCTTTGACATCTTAGTTAAATTTCTTCGTAGATCTTAGAACGTTGCTCGGTTTTTACAAGCTCAGTCACGGTTTCAGCAATTCTTCCCTAATGCCCTGCTTATTGGAATGAATGATAGCAATTCACCATTTGGATGCAAACTAAGTTTCCGACTTAGTGATATCTATGAGTAGCAACACGATAGCCCCAACCTGTACAATTTCTAGTCTGTGATAGCAACCTAGGATAAACATGGCTGCAAATAACAAAGATCTGAATGTTCCAGCAAACTCACCAGATCCAGATGTGTTCTTTCGCCGCTTCATCTTCTCCACCTCGATTTGAGCTTCAATGATCATCTGCATCCTCTGGAACTCGAGATCCTTTGCAAACTCCATCCGTTTTAGTTCCAACTCCATCATCTGCCGCTGCTTCGAGTTTTCCACTCTCTCATAAACATCAGCAAATTTCATGATCGCCCTTGCCAATTCACTAAACGAGGGATGGCCTCCATCACCATCACCATCACCATCACCCATGCCACAACCATAAACCCCCCAATCTCTTCGCCGCTTCCCGGCCAATGCACCAGCAAACATCCCATTAAGCTTACGCTCCTGCTCATCATCATCCTCGTCCGCCTCAGCGTCGGCTTCAATATCCTCGTCATCATTGCCGTCACCGAACTCGGGAGAGCTCTCTGATGATCCCCGCAAATACACGGCCCCGTTAGGGTTCCGATGCTTGACGGTTGAAACGAGCGAAGGGTGACGTTTAGGCAGGGGGTGAGAATGCTGCAATCTTAAGGATGGCGTCGGGCGGTGGTAGGGCTCTGTGGCGGCGTCTCCGATGAGGAGATCGAGGCGCGAGAAGAAGGACCACTCCGACGGCCCAGGCTTGGCCTTCTCGATCTTGTACTTCTTCTTGAGGGTGTCGATCCGGTTCTTGCACTGGGCGTCGGTCTTGGGGGGCTTCCCCACCGCCTCCCGCCGCTCGTTCACGGCGTCCGCCACCTCTTTCCAGTCCTTCTGCCGGAGGCTGCCCCGGCTGAGCCGGAGGTGCCGATCGCCCCAGGCATCGATGAGGGCGGCCGTCGCGTCCTCGCTCCAGATATCCTCCCGCCCTCCTCCGCCGGCATGGTGGTGGTGGTGGAGAGGACGGCGGCCGGGATCCATGGATCGGCGTGAGGTACAAGGTCAGGGTTAGGAGGAGGCTCGGTAGAAACGGAAGGGGAAAGGATTGGGAACAGGATAGAGGGAGAGAGAGAGGGAATGGGAGGAATCCCCACAAGGTCGGTGAGGAGGAACGTGGAATGCCGTCGGCCGTGCATGATGTGTACTTCCTCCTCTTCTCCCGACGGTAACGTCACCTGCGGTCGGGTGCGACCAACTCGGAGCCTAACGGTGCCTGACCACGCCGGTTTCTGTCCGCACGCTGCGGCGGTGACCGCACTCGGACCCCCAAAACCAACATAAAGAATCAAAACCGGCGACCGAGACAGAGAAAGAGTCCTTGCCGTTCTCCTCATGTGCGGCTATCGCTTATCCTGCTCCTTCAACTCCACCATTCATGTGCTGCAACGTGGTATTTCCTCATTGTTCTGTTACATTGCTTTCCTACTTAACAGAAGCGTGCCTTTTCCCACCACTGGAGCCGTGAGAACCCGTAAAGTCCCCTGGGACCCATCACTGGTCCAATCAGAAAGCAGGAAGTTGATACACGTAACGTAATTAGTACCAAAGCAAGACGAGACGGTGGTGTAGGATAGTTCGGTTGGGGGAACATATAATCGAACAAAGACGGGGATATTGACAGTACCGAGATACGGATAAGAGGCGGAGAGAAGCGACTCGGGAATAGGTATCGGAGGTTTTGATTTGGGCGAGATAACGAGGAGAAGAAGTCGAGGGATGGGACGGCCGCCGAGGGCGATCGTGGGGGACGATTACGAGGTAATATGTTACGATTTCAGTTCGGCAGATAGCTTATTGGAATGCGATTTCTTCTTTGAAGTTAGTTTCTTGCAATTGGAATGTTGGTTTTGACACACATGAATCTGTAATATGGAATCGAACCCTTTGATTCAAAAGATTCGTATTCCCTTGTTGCAATAGCTCTTTGGTGTATATTGCAAATCCAACTTTGAGATGCTATCGGTACTGCTCTTCAGCTATACCAGCCTCAAAGCCCTGTTCCACAGTCTTCAGCTTTTGGCCAATAGTTATTTGATGATCGTTATCCCGTAGTTATTTGATAATAATTCCAAATCATTCGATGCAAGATTTACTACAACGTTATTTATCGAACCTAACTTGCATATGTTTTACCTTTTTTTTGGTTAATGGATATTAATTTTCTTAACAAAAAGTGATTTGGGGATCATGAGTGAGAAGGTAACAACGATCTTCAAAAGAATCAACTGATTCTCATAGCAACTTGGAATAGTTTGAGTTCCTCTGATCTTAGAATCCTTTATATTACAAAGAAGAAAAAATATGTGGAATCGATTTCATTCCACATATTTGAGATGTTCATAAGAGGTAGTCAACATGCTTATAACCACTTCGCTCGAGGTACATTGTCTTGTTGATCCTAACATCCCGAGACACCAACTCAACGGGCTATTGGAGAACAAACCAAAACTTAGGAAGCATTATTTAAAAATTATTAAATATGATAGTTGAAATCATTGTTTTTACAAATGACAAGTAGTGAAAACAGGATTTGATCTCTAGACCTGGCTATCGATAGAACCCTCAGTTTCTGATAAGTGGATTTGGTACATTACCATTAGACCATTGTCTTAGTTTCAACCCTTCAAGTGGATCTAATACACCACTATCAAACTAATGTTTTATGTGTATATCTTATAAAATTTAAATAAAGAAAATAGACAAGACATTGTTTTGAGAATTTCACAAAGGGAACCTTAGCGTTAGATCAATGTTTTGATAAGTGCTTTTGGTGCAATACCATTAGATTAATGTATTAGCTTCAACCCTTAACAAGTAGATCTGATACACTACTATCAAACTAATGTTTTATGTGTATATCTTATAAAATTTAAATAAAGAAAATAGACAAGCCATTGTTTTGAGAATTTCACAATGGCAACCTTAGCCTTAGATCAATGTTTTGATAAGTGCATTTGGTGCAATACCATTAGATTAATGTTTTGGCTTCAACCCTTAACAAGTAGATCTGATACACTACTATCAAACTAATGCTTTATGTGTATATCTTCTAAAATTTAAATTAAAAAATTAGTCAAGCTATTATTTTGAGAATTTCACAAAGGCAACCTTAGCAAAAAAAAAAAAAGGTACCACTGGCAGGGGCTGTTTAAAGCGATCTGCTTTGCTTAAGGTCAAATGTCCTATTCATCTGTTATGCTGAGAAATGCTGACTAGTTCATGCTAAAAACTTGCTACAATCACCTTCTTGAGTTGGTATATGCCTATTATTAAACTTAGCATGTCTTTCGAAGCTGGATAGCAACTAAGCAGCTTTTCTCAATTATTTCAGTTGTTGCTTCCAGACTGTAATATTTTATCTTATACTTCTCTTTAGTTTAGTGGTGAGGAATAATTTTGGAAGGCAATATCTGTTTATGTCATTTGAAGTGGTGAAGTCAATTCGAAGAAGTTAATTCCTAACCCTCTTATTGATCATATGAGCCGATTGTAGCTTTTATTGTTCCATGACATTGGCATGTAAAAAGATCTTCCCCAACATGGGCTTAGTATATGATTCTCCATTCGATGGTGAGTTGTCTGGTACCAGCTTCATATAGTGGTTCTTCTACATTCTTGAATAGCGATACTAATATTAGTGCCACACATATAAAGCAAACCTTCCATTTTTAGATCCACATTTGTAGGAAGTATTAAGTCATGATGATAATTCAAGGGGAATCTTAGTGATTATTTTCCTTTATGGTCTTTTTATAATTATTTATGGATTACTTTGTGAATTTCATCTTCTATTGCCATCAGTGTGGCCAAGAAAACTAGTACCTCTAAGTTGCTTGAGTACTTCTCCTGCAATATATATATAGCCATTAGCTGTGGTTTCTAAAAGCTGGATGCTTTCTTTAATTCAGGTAACAGAGTTATGTTATTCTGATGGTTGGCCTACATTTGTGTCATGATTGGTGAGGGAATGTAATGCATATCTACAGGCGTTACTGCAGTCAGTTTTCATCTGATTATAGTAGTCCACTTCCTTTCTTGTCCTTCATGTATCTCTTCTCAAGAAGCTTCAGAAATGCCAATATCCTTAAAGAAAGTGGCTTCCCTGGCTTCTTCCGATGTAAAGGGATAAATCTCAATCATCTTCTGGGAATAAAGGCTCAAGACACCAGTTTAATATGTTCAGTTGTTGTAACTCAACAAGATCATTCTCTTGTTCTACAAGGAGGAGGATATGATCATAGAAAGCTGTAGTGAAAAGTGAAGCATGTGGTCGCTTTTTAGCTTTAGTTGGCCTTCACATAAGTTGTTCTAAATGCTAACGGTGATTATACAAACCATGTTTTGTTGCTCAGAGAAGAGTAACGTGAGACTTGTGGCTCTATTAGCTTTTTAACTTGCAAGAGATCTCAGTTGCCTATTGATATCTTAAATTGTATTGGGTTATAATCCCAAAAGATTATGTATGTATGTCTATTTGTTTGTTTTTCTTTCTTTCTGAATTGAGTTACACCAAATGGAGAGTCAAACAATTTCTAACAGATATTTTAGGCATGTAATTTTGTTAATATTTTTTAAACTCATTGATAATCATGATCATTAATGGTTAATGCTAATTCATTAGATGGCTCCTAATAGGAGTGATATATGTAAATAATTAAAATATTTAATATCTAAAAATATTTTTGTGAATGTATAAGGGATATTAAAACTTTTTAGGTAAATATGTTATTTATAAACTTTGGTTTTTAAAATTTTTAATATATATGTATATGTTTGTGGATGAAGATCAAATATGTTATTTTTTTTTAGGCATATGATAAGAATCACATTACTTATAAGTATATTTTGTATCACATGGGTTTTTTTAATTATTGGATCATAACATCTTTCAAAATATATATTAAGAAATAAATAAATAAATATTTTTTATTTTATATATATTATAATTTATTTATTCATCAAGATAAAAGTTAAAAATAGTCATACATTTTATTAAAACACATGATAATGTAAACTCAAAAATAAAATCCAACTAACTGTGATAGAGGAAAGTTTGTTTTCTATTAGAATTCGGTTTAGTGCTACCGAAGGATTGTTTTGAAAATCAAAATTTTTTCTATTATAATTTATTTATTCATCAAAATAAAAGTTAAAAATAGTCATACATTTTATTAAAACACATGATAATGTAAACTCAAAAATAAAATCCAACTAACTGTGATAGAGGAAAGTTTGTTTTCTATTAGAATTCGGTTTAGTGCTACCGAAGGATTGTTTTGAAAATCAAAATTTTTTCTTCAACAATGTTGAGTAGGAACTCCTATAAGTTAACTGTAAATTAAATACATATCCAAGGTTAATCATCCTATCGACGTATATCAATGTATATCAAATGCCTAAAAGAACAATCTTCCAACGGTGAATGAAAAGGTTTTATCTTATAGGATGAGTTTATATTCTCCTAACAGCGAAATGAGATAAGCTCATATTGTACTCTCAAATAGAGCGATATCTCTCACCCTTCAAAGTGGAGATAAGTTTTTTCCAGTAGCGAATAGAGAAACTATCCGATCACCACGTCTAATGGCCCACTAATCCCAAAATGGGTTGGGCCAAGTTAACTTACGAGTTGAGGCATGACTTATTGGCTAGGCTTAGCTTGTGACTAGGCCTAATATATGTGGCTTAGCCTACAGCTTAGGTCTGACCTATTGATTGATTTTAATTCAAATCCTAATCAATTCTCATAATTTTAAATTATACATGAAATTATATTCAAAACATCTAATCATTAGTATTGATTCATTAAAACATAATAAATAATAATAAATTAAAAAGATAAAATCATATTAGGAAGAAAATAATATTTTTAATCAATTATGGTAGAAGTCTAATAGAAATCAAGTATTACAACTAGGAAAAATAAAAATTTTAGAAACTACATATAAAATTAATAATTATAATATATTTTTAATTTTAAAAAATAAATATTTGAAGGAATTAAAGAAAATTTTATTTTTTAGAAAAGACAGGAACCTAATTTCTTGGTTACTCATTAGGTTATAAGAAACCAAAGAAAGGAATTCCTTTCTAAGATAACATTTGTTTATTTTTTTTTATTTATTTAATCTTTATTTTTATTTATTGGTAAAATAATATTACTCAACTTGAAATATTGAATATTTGTTATTTAAATTTTTTAGAAAGAAAAAAAATCAAATAAATATGGTTAAATTAAGATATTTGATTAACGATAGACTTATTCTTTTTCCACTCGTTAGTGACAGGATAATGATATATAGTTTACACGCGGCACGTATTCATTGGTGGATCGAGTATCCGCTACATCACCCGCCAACCTCCCATATGGTAAATGTGTCTATCATGCAAAGAAGAGGAACGAAATCAATACACTAATCAATCGACGCCACCGTGTGAGAGAGACTATAATAGTGGGTCAATGCATCGCCATGGGTTTCCGCACAACCACACACCTCTGTATACGGAAGTGGCCACTTCGACGCAGTCCACACCTACACACTTCCCACGTCAGCGGTCTCCACTCTCATTAAACCCAGCGTCGATTGCGGGCCCCATTCCAATCACAAACTGGGCCGCCCGTCTCCGCGGTCCGTTTTACCATCGCAAGCGAAAACACAGACAAAACGGACCAACTGAGACTTTTGAGGATCGAGTTGCGACACGAGAAGGAGGAGGCAGCGACGAAGGAAGAGAGAGAGAGAGAGACTTGGGGAGTCGTCATGTCGGGGTGCGAGGTCGGTGACGCGAGCCGCGCCCAGTGGTGCCGCAACGGGGCGGCGGCGCAGCAGCTCAAGCTGGTGTCCATCGGCATCATCCTCGTGACTAGCGCCGTCGGGATCTCGTCGCCGGTGGTCCTCGCCCGCGTCTTCGAGGGGAAGCCCGCCTACGGCCGCGCCCTCCTCCTCATCAAGTGCTTTGCAGCCGGCGTCGTCCTCTCTACCGCCCTCGTCCACGTCCTCCCCGATGCCTTCGACGCCCTCGCCGACTGCCAGGTCGCCACTCGCCATCCCTGGCGCGACTTTCCCTTCTCTGGCCTCCTCACCCTTATCGGCGCCCTCCTTGCCCTCCTCGTCGACGTCGTTGCCACCTCCCACGCTGTCGCCGGCTCCGCCGGCAAGCAGCAGTACCAGCCCGTCGAACTCGAGGAGGGCAAGCGGAAGCCCGCGGCGGCGTCGGTGTCGGCGGTGGCGATGGGTGGGTGCCACGGGCACCACGGAGTAGCGGACGAGCAGGAGAGGGAGGAGGAGGAAGGGGATCAGGGAAGCGAGGAGGAGAGGCTGACGAAGCTGAAGCAGAGGATGGTGTCGCAGGTGCTGGAGATTGGGATTGTGTTCCATTCCGTGATCATCGGGGTGACGATGGGGATGTCGCAGAACCAGTGCGCAATTAGGCCGCTTGTCGTAGCCCTTGCCTTCCACCAGATCTTCGAAGGGTTGGGGCTCGGCGGATGCATCGCTCAGGTGAAGAAATCGTCCCTTTGCTTCAGATTTATGGTCATAGATCTCATTTTTTCCAGATCAATTGGCTGTTTCTTCCTGGTTGCTTCTTGAGTTCATGCCGTCAAAGTGTTTGCTTTAAGTCCCTCGGTCATCAGTAGTGACTTTATTTTGGCATCCTTCCATTCTAAACCCTAAAATTTTAAACTGTACCAAAATTTAACTGCTTAGTCGGATGCAAACTTTAAACCTATAATCTTTATAGAACCCTTACAAAATTGATCCCCAATTTAAATTATATGTTCTCTACCATATAGCATAGAATTTTACCCCCAATCTATTTGATATGTCAGCACACTTTCTGGCTAATTGTTATTTCTAAAAAGCATGCCTTTTTCAGTATAGTGATGCGTGACTAGATGAACACACAGCGAGCCCTATCCTCTTTTAAATCAGTGCACAGACGAGAGAGCTCTAACTTTTCTACACTGCACTACTCTGCAGTGGGCAACCAGTGGCTCATGCTTTAGGCACTGCCAATATAGATCCATATGATTTTGTTTGATTATTATGATGATTTGCGTGACACTTAGAAGACAAAGTCATACAATAATTAAATGCTGTGGTATTAAGTTATATACAGCAAACTGGAATTCCACTCTTCTAATTCGGTAACATGTACTGTCTGGGCATTTCTTGTTTGCTGGATTTAGTTGTCGTTGCACAAGGGAAACTTCTGTATTTACACCGATGCGGAAGACACTTTTAACTTTTCATTTAACCCATAGACAAGAAAAGAAGATGATTCATCCCACTTATCCTCTTGCAAAGAATGTTTCTGATTAGAACTTCAGGAGTAATGCCACCTGGCCAGGTTCCACTTCTTGTATATTGTATCCTCTTTGTGATGTAGTTATCTGACCTCCACTAAATTCTGTTTGTATCCATTTTGTCTCAGAAGTGTGTATTTCATAATTGAGCATCCATATGCATCAATCAGTTATATCGCATGAAAATCAAAGATTGGGCATCTAGATGTATGCGGTTCTACAATCATAGTTGAACCATCACCGGCAAATGATTGGTTGAACTATGTCGTTATGCTACAGATATTTCTGGCTGACCGATCTATGGTGATAAATTTTACAGGCTGGATTTGGCTTCGGAACAGTGGCTTACATGTGCCTTATGTTCTCAGTGACTACACCGATGGGGATAATATTGGGAATGATTGTTTTCTATATGACTGGCTACGACGACAGCAACCCAAATGCCCTGATATCAGAAGGATTGCTAGGTTCTCTTTCTGCAGGCGTCCTAATATATATGGCACTTGTTGATCTAATAGCTGTAGATTTCTTCCACAACAAGGCCATGTCTTCGAGTTCTCAGTTGAAGAAGGCATGTTATGTGGCTTTAGTCCTTGGATCTGCTTCGATGTCTATACTTGCACTTTGGGCTTAGAGCACTTGAGCATAAATCTATGATCCAACTTGTTTGTCTATGTTAATTACACAATTTATTGATATTTCACTTCCAAGTGGAGGCTATCTGATGGCGAAATGCGGGTACGTCATCGTGGTTTCTTTATATTGCTCTTTGCCTTTTCAGCTTTTACTTCACGCGCATGCTTTCCTTATCATCTTTCTAAATATTGTTGTTTTTATTGCTCAGATTTTATACATTTTGATTTGTCGGTATCTTTAATATTCAGATTTGTTTGAGCATCTAATGCTAGAACCCAAAAGCAGCTCAGAAGAGACACTCTTTCACTATTACTGAAAATTCTCACTTTGGTCCTTTCTATGTTAGGATGTTTTGTGTATGCCTAGAGCATTATTACTATGCTTTTGCTTTTCTTTCCCTGAGGAGTAATATCGTTTGCTCGTATTCTGGAACGCAAATAATACAATTAATGAATTAAGACTCTTACTCTCTTTGTGGATAAGGTAGTCGAGAATAAGACCCAAAATTTTTCTTGTGGGGTTAGGCAATGGCAATAGGCAGAGGAACAGATTGCTTTTAGAGTGAGAGACAACTAGGATTCCAATCTTGAGTGAAGATGAGCATAAAACAGCAGATTAATAAGACAACAATTGTTTATTATGAAATGAGAAGCAAATTTATAGATGTATGTAAATGATTAGGTCAAACAATTTCATATAGGTTTAGGTCCAAATTGGCCATTGATGACTGATAGAATCTGTGAAATTTGCACTGTGAGGTGCATAAACAACAGGACTGGGTGTAACAAAACAGAAGTAGTTTTTCCATCTCCAGGATTAATTAGTAGCAAAATCTCCTGACATGGGTAGATTTCACTTGTGCCATGGCTTTTTTATGTAATACCCTGCTTTCCCTACTTGGACTTGGAAGAGTTGCATGAGACTTTGTTATGCTATGCTGACTTAATCCTCTACCAACTTGCCAATTGGTGTGTCTAGGATTGTTATTATTATTATTATTATTTTCTCTACAACTTGCCAATTGGTTTGTCCAGGATTGTTATTATTATTATTATTATTATTATTATTATTATTATTATTATTATTATTATTATTATTATTTTCTCTACAACTTGCCAATTGGTGTGTCCAGGATTGCATCAGTGTGTGGTATCAGTCCAATGTGTCTGATTGACGATCAAACCCCTTTATCATAAATCAATTAAGTTCTCCTACTGATGTGGACGTCTAGGATTTCATCAAGTTATGGATCATCATCTACCTATCAACCCCCCTTCTATCACAAATCAATTATGACGTCTAGGATTGCATCGAGTGATGCATATGGATTGTCTACCTATCAAACCCCTTATAATAATAATAAATCCAATCGAGGACAAAATTGGGCTCTGCGACTGAACTGAGATATCACAGTTGTCAGTTTACGGCCGGAGAATATGCTCTGAAGAAAGAGTCACAGAGACACACCACGAGCTGCGATCGCAGGGATCTCTAAACCCAAACAGAGGAACCCTCAGCAAAAATTAATCGATTTATTTACAACAAATCGAATCAAGAAAATTCTCTCTTCTAGAGAACCAAGTAAATTGAATCGAGAATCGAATCGAGCCGTAGCAAACTAAACAATGGAGGGCGGGTGCAAATCGATCTCGACAAACATCACCACACTTTTCATGTTTCATTTAGGACGGAATCACCAAAATACAGCCAAAACTCCTTGACAAATGAAGTTGGGGAAATTACAAACAAAACTGCATCTTATAAATTACAATCCAGAACGAAGACCATTCGACCACGATATAGGCAAGCAGTCGCTCCATTTTGCTGCAGATTTTAGGAGAAACACAGTCACTATATCCGTTGAGGGGGGGTTATTGGCCAGACCTAAGATGCCGAATATGATTCTTTGGTGTTTGCTTGCTTCTCGTCTTCAGCATGAGCTGCCTCTTTTGTGGTATTTCCCTCGGTTTTGTTTTCGCTCACAGTCAGCTTTTCTATAAGGCTGGCAGCTGACGATACATCCTTGCTCTCTTTCTCTTCAATCTTGTCGACTGATTCAGCAATTTCTTCAACCATCTCCCTGAACTTCTTACAGTCTGATTAAAAAAGGTTGACATTGACTTTAGACATACAGGCGAAGTATTGCAAGTGCAAAAACTATGCAGTTGAGTGTGACTAGTGGTGTTGCCCTAAATAGAGCTCAATGGTGGAAAAAGATTCATGTAGCCATCCATCCCATATAATTGTTGTTAAAGACTGAAAAAACATCACAAGAAAAATATCTTCAAGCACTTCCTGATGAGAAAACTCGAAAGGCTTCATTAACTCCTGTGTGTGACAAAGAACAATTCAATTCAACCAGTACTACTACATCACTGTTTGCAGGGGTAATGCAGAGAGAGAATCATTTCAACCAAATCTAGATGATGAAAGCAGGAGACCTATGCGAGAAAAGATGCAAAGTTTCTTTTACCTTGGTGTGGCCTACAAAGATCTTTTTTTCATTACTCAAAAGTGGCCTAACAAAAGAAACAACAATGTTTCCAAGAGGTGAAAAAAAAAACAGATATTCTTTGCACACACTTGCCTATCATTTTGAAGATGATAAAATGGTATAACATTAGTTAATAGGCAAGTTGTCCTCACAAGCAGCTGGAAAACAAAGTTAAGAGGAAATGGGGCAGAAAGGTCATTTTAACCAATAATTTGATGACATAAGGAACAGAATATGTAAATATTGGCATCAAATGGTACAGGTCAAGGTGAGGACTCTTGTGTGACAAATTTCATCTATTATTCAAAATACAGAAAGTAGATATCATGATGGTACAAAAGAGACCATTTTCTTTATATAATATACATAGAACGAAAAGCTCAAAGTAGATATATCATGTTAAATCTTGTTAACCAAACATATCCACTTGGGTGTACTCTAATGCACTAATGCAGAATAATAGCTCACTAAATTTCAATACCGATGTAGCAGGAACTCTTTGTGCCATAGCTATCAATCATAACCGAACTGGAAAGTGATGTAGCAGGAACTCTTTGTGCCATAGCTATCATAACCGAACCGGAAAGTGGACCAGCCA
Source organism: Musa itinerans (assembly GCA_001649415.1). Lineage (NCBI taxonomy): Eukaryota > Viridiplantae > Streptophyta > Magnoliopsida > Zingiberales > Musaceae > Musa > Musa itinerans. Next base: position 1,132,038 of record LVTN01000010.1, on the reverse strand, counting down.
GGCCTTAGGTCAATTAGTCAGATGCATGTTTGATTAAAAAATAATTTAAAATATATAAAATAATTCAAAATTATATGTAGTAAAAATCTATAATACCAAAATTAATAAGAAAATAAACACAATCTTAGACAAATGAAAATATAACTTCAGTCATAAAGAATATGATAAAAACAGTAACATCAACCAATATTATTAAAAAAAAAAAACTTTATCCATATCAAATGAAATGTGATGATATTCAAAATTAAAAAAAATGGATATGCAATTCAATTACTTCAACAAGAATATTGATATAGACATAACATGCATGATGAAAGTTACGACGAAACTTCAATGAAGTATAATAAGAAGAGGAGATGATAAGATGACCTTAGCAACAAGAACAACTAGGGTGAAGGGAGATGAGGAAGCAGAGGGAAGAGAGGGCAAGTGTTATGTGATCATAGGAAATGTTGTTTTCCTTAGTACCTTAACCTAATTCACAATTAGCATAAATACCCTCTAAAACAAATAAAAAAGAATTTTTTTTTAAGTTAGCAGTATTCTGATAACTATGCTTTGTGCACAAAAAATATTAGCCAAGATAGCAAAACAATATAAAGGGACATATACCCATGGATCGATATTTAGGTCATTTGCTTCAGGTACAGCAAAGGTCAACATTAGGCATTTCTAATTGGTATGTCGTGGAGAAATAAGGAAGAAGAGGCTCACTTTCGACCGATCCAAACCGAATCGCAAACATCTCCTTCTTCAGCTCCCCATCCGAGAAGTCCATCGCATGCCACACGCACGACTTGTCGTTCCCGGCATGTTCCTGCATCCTGATCGACGGAACAACTGCAGAAAAGGGGGAAAAGAAGAGTTTATAGATCCATCTGAAATCTGAATCTTTCAAGCAATAAGAGACGTCAGAGGAAGAGACCAAGATGATTGGCGCAGATCTTGAGTGTCTTGGCCTGCCTCATCACCAGCCGAACCTTTCCGGTTTCTTTATGCTTCAGGAGCTTCACGTTCCCACTGCCCCGCTCCTTCCACTGATTCCCCTCCTTGTCGAACCGATACAGCTTCGCCTTCCTGCAACGGCAGCAGAAGAACCGATCGAGATCGCGACCCCAAAAACCACGATTCAGCAGGAATCGGGAGAAGAGGAGGGAGGAGTTAGGGAGATACAGGTCCAGGAGGGAGTCCTCGTCCTCCTCGCCGGTGGTGACCGCGACCTCCTCTAGGCGGACTATGGGTGATACATGGGCGCCAGTGTCCTCCTCCTCGCCGGCGTCGGCAGCGGCCTCCTCCTCCTCCGGGCGATCCACGTCGGTGCTCGCCATGGAATGTAAAAGAGAACTTCCGATGGAGTGACAGTCGCGAGAGAGAGAAAGCGGGACGGGTGGCTTTAAAGCAAAGCCAAAGCGCGTTTCCCCCCCTTTTTTTATTGCATATAATTCGCATATAATTATATATTTATATTTCTATATACTTTGAGAATATGTGGCAAATAAATAAATAAATATCTACCTTTTATGTAATCGTAATAAAACTCAAATTATTAATAATAAATAATTAAAAATTTTAAAAGATATATTAAATATTTAATATTTTAATTCTTAAATAATAATAATAATAATAATCCTAATTTTCTTAGAATAATGTTAATCGAAACGGTGTATATAAAAGATTTAC